>JAOXNG010000052.1:6480128-6490321 GCA_028566535.1 Scolopax minor | reverse complement strand
CTGAAATAACCGTCTTTTCGGTAAATGTTTAGGTACCTGAAAGCCTAATCAATATTTCCTTTTGCTCTGGTCTACACTGTATGAAATAGATCAGCGTATTAGCATTGTATATTAATTTTACACTGCTGTAAAAATGACAAGATAAGTAGGAAGCTGAAAAACAAAAGTGGCCTTCTGATGATTAATATTTTAATATAATAGCATCTTCAATGAAATATAAACTTAGTGTTTACCGTGTGTTTTATAAAAGATTAATTTCTGTCAGCATTACTGATTTAACACTCGGGTTGGATATCTAAGGAGGGTTGGATATCTAAGGATTCTGCTATCATCTACCTGTATTTTTTACTATTATCTCTCCTTGTCTCAGACAAAGCTATCAAACTGAAGAAATATTTTGTTAGTTCACTATAGAAAAAGGGAGGGGGAGAAAAGGATGGCATATTAGAGGCAGGTAAGCATAGAGAGATAAAAACAGAACTACGTTCTTTTTCTGGTATAGAAAATAAGGATTATTAATGTTGGCAGCATAAGGAGGAAAAGATATATTATTTAGAATACTTACAATGCTATATTATTATGTAATACATCTAATAATATACTTACTGTAAGACTCTATAGCAGCTAATAACACTAAGCCAGGGATGATCTTTTCATGACACTCTACTCAAAAGCTGGTCTGCAGCTTCCCTAAAGATCCGACAGGTTGCTACAAAGAACAGATGGAAGCAAACAGACTGGGCAGCACAAAGCAGAGTTCTTGCCAGTAAACCACCACAGGGCTAGAAATATGCTGATAACCTGATCTCTTACCAAGTTTTGCAGACACAACAGTGAGGAGAATTTTAAAGACAGATCAAAGAGCAGTGTTTTCAGCGTATTTATGTTGATACCCTTCTAAGCGTTGAAGTTTGAGAATTAAAAAAAAAAAAGCAAAACACACTTATGTGCTTGTATGAGTTAAAGTATGCTGGAGTCCAGCAGCATGGGACAAGCAAACTCAGGGGTTAGTATCTCATTAATGATAAAACATACCAGAGAGGATGAAGAAAAATCATGAAGGGTTCTGAAGAGGGAACTTTCAGTTAACAATTTCTGCAGCTTCTATTGGATGCCATAAAAAAGGGCAATTTAGAAGGGGACAAACTTATCAAAGCAACACTTGAGGAAAGCAGACTTACAGCAGTGATAGAATAGGATTGAGGCTCCTACTCCTACAAAGTACCTTCTTTTACAGAATGCTAATTTGGACAGACAAATAATTTAGCAGATCCAATTAGCAGATTTGATTTATCTCGCCTCTCAATTCAAACTTGCACATTCCACCTACTGTTGTAGCATTCTTGCATACCATCCAAGGAATCCAAAATAGAGATCTACAATAGAGTAGAGTGTTTGCTCCCTGATTTACCTTCATAACCAAAGTGTGCAGCATAAGCAAGTAATTGAGTGAGATGAAAAGAATTCTAATGACAATCACTGCAGAAGTGCTGGCAGCTCAGAGTCCACCTTGAACAAAGACTTCAGCCCTGCTGTGAAACAGTAGAAGGAATTCAAGAAAGATCAACAAAACTATAAAGAAGGAAAGTATTTTACATATGTTGGAATAAAATTTTTATTAACTAATGACAGTTGTAGTACATAATTATCTACAAATACATGGGAAATCTAAGAAGTAATGACAAGAAACGATCAGAATAGTAAAAAGGCCATAGCTAAAAGAAGTGTCATTAAGAAAGGAAATTATAACGGCACCTTTAAGCAGTGAGCTCTATTGAAATATGGAAAAACTTCCCAGTCCCTGAAAAATCTGAAATCAAACTGAAAAACTGATTGAAGACAATATACAAAAATAAACTGAAGCCATAAAACTGCTTATTATAAAAACATTATATGAATTACCCAATTTTTTTTACATGTTTTACAGAGATATGTGAGCTGCTGCACATGTTACACAAAGCACAGGTGTTTTGGTAAGAAAAAAAATTATATCTGTGCTCTCGAACTTAGAACTTTGTGCAGCAATGATGATTCCACCAGGCATATATGTAAGTGTCAAATTATGGAGGAAGTGATACTGATTTGAAGAAAAAAGTAGGTGGTCTGCCCATGATGTACTTGCCTGCCCCATCTCCAACTGCCATATAAATAATATTAAAAATAAAAGAAAGTATCATTCTTAGATTATTTTGAATACTCTTGTAAAATTGTTGAGCAGGATATTTGGAGCAGAAAAGGACATCAAGTTGTTTAGCTTCTGCTTTCAATACTCGGTTCTTTGATCACAATCATCTTCTTAAAAGCTTCTCATCAAAAGCATGCTACAGTTAGTTTACTCCTGCATTTTTATATGAAGTTACTCATTGAACTAACCAACTTCTGAAAGTAAAATACAGAACATGAATAAAAAAGCTCAGATCAATCAGTAAGTTTAGTGCCAACTCAACTGAGAACAGTATTTGATGTTTGTTTTAAAATTTATACAGTGTCTTCAGAATTAATTATCTTTCTGTCAAATATTGTTATCCTACCTCAGCTCATGAAAGGATTGCTGAAATAGTTTCCATTTGACCTACATATCAGCTGCTCTTTTATGTTCTCACTTGTGTACATACTATTCTATTGCATACACTAGGCATCCCTACATTGCCATTATAGCAACAACCTCTGATTAAAAGAATAGCCTAAGTACAAGACCAGCAGTTACTGAGAAACTACACAATAAAACCAATGTTACTTTAAAAATTCAATGTCTTTTCATTAGGTGAGAAGCTTAAGTTACTTAATTTAACATTTTTAATCTCCATTTTCTCTAGTTATCTTTATATTCCCTCACATCCCACGTTTCTTCACAAGCCTCCTGGCAACATCCCCCAGGCAAAGGCTCCTGGAGCAGATTCTCAAGTGGAGCAATGACAGCTTTACATCAGCTGAGCATCTTTTTATTACACACACATTACTGGTTGAAGGCACTGTTGGCCTGTCTGCAATGTCACTCTCTTTGCTCAGAAAAGCGGCAACCCCTCCTCCAAAATAAAAGTCATGTCAAAAGATCCTTAAATTAAAACAATTATATTCATCAACAGAATACAAAATTTTCAGCATTAATGGACACCCACCAGCTGCAGTTGCATAAATTATAAAATGCATAGTCACCATGTTTAGATGTTCCAATAAATATCATTCCTCTCTGCTGCCATCTACAGATAGATATCAATTTTTGTTTAAATTTACCTTTAACTTCCAGAGATATATTTAATAATAGGATCTCAAGATGCCCTACAAACCAGCTCACCCCAAACATGTATTACCTCAGCATATTAGAAGCTTCAGGCAAAGCTGACCTCAAGTCACAGGTCTTCAAAAGGTGTTTAGATGTTGCCACACTGCATGCTGAGTGCTGCTTGATTGCAGGTGTTCTGCAGCCTGTGCAAAACGCTCAGCTGGGAATTAGGTGCTCATATTCCCTGTTCAATGCACAGGAAGAGTTAAATTGTCCGCTGATGTCCCTCAGAAGTCAGACGAGCTGCCAAAAGTGAAAAGGAGATTCTAAGTCACTAGTATGGATATCTTAAATACCTTTGCTTGAGTCCCTAGAATAGCTAATGCCTACTGGTTACAGCATTGTTACCTGATGCCTGCCCCAGGCACCACATACCCACTTTTGCAGCTATATGTTCTAACTGGGAGGCTACAAAGTCAGTTTCACCACTCTGTATAAAAACAAAACTCAGTAAAACAAAGTGGTACGTTTTCAATAGACTGACACCTCAGATGCCAGTGAAGACAGCATAACTCAGTAAGCCTGCTGATCTGCATTAAACGACTGTGTGCCTGTTGAGTATACAACACTGTGTCTGCTTACAGCCCAAAATTAATGTGTCATTTGATATGCAGTAAACTGCAAAGGGAAAAAGATGTTGAAAAGCAGACCATCACCTTTTTAGTACTTTATATACATATATATATATACACACACGCAGCAGAGGGCTACAAAGATGATTAGAGGCCTGGAGCATCTCCCTCAAGAGGAGAGGCTGAGGGACTTGGGTCTTTTTAGTCCTGAGAAGACTGGGAGGGAGGGTCTGATGAAAGCTTATAAATAGTTAAAGGGTGTGTGTCAAGAGGATGGGGCTGGTCTTTTTTCAGTGGTGCCCAGTGACAGGACAAGAGGCAATGGGCACAAACTTGAACGTGAGAGGTTCCACCTAAACATGAGGAGGAACTTCTTTACTTTTGAGGGTGTCAGAGCACCGGGACAGGCTGCCCAGAGAGGTGGTGGAGTCTCCTTCTCTGAAGACATTCAAAACCCACCTGGACACTGACCTGTGCAACCTGCTCTAGGTGGGCCTGCTTTGGCAGGGGGGTTGGACTAGATGATCTCCAGAGGTCCCTTCCAACCCCATGTGATTCTGTGACTCTGCTTATCAATACATTTTCATCAGAGCCATCAAGGCATAATGAGCATTGGTTTCTAGAGCTATATTGTATAGTAAAACACTTTGGTTCAAATATATAACATTAATCCAGTTCCTTAGTGGTTTTTGGTAAATTCATAGATTTGGATATACAAGATATCTAAGCATTTGTATAATTAAGTGGGAGTTAGTTGCTTAAGCTGTGTTATCAGTGAGAATCTATAACTTGTTGGTTTGTTTTTCTGGTAAGAGAAGAGCGAGACAACTATTCCCTCACTGTGGGAGCTGGGGAGAATAAATGTGTTAGCCATCATGAGGTGCTCAAAGGCTGTAGAGGTTGAGAGGTATTCAAGGTAGAGAAATGCAATTAATAGGAAGATTAATGCCAAGTGATATCTTGGTTGCAACTTGGAATACAACTTGGAATAGGTTTTTGATTTGAACTGTGAGGTCATTGTAGTACTTTGTGGAGCTTGTGCTCACTCAGAAACTTTCCCTGCTTATCTACCACCCTAATAACAGCTTAATACAAAATGAAGTTTTTCAGGCTGGAGGAGTGCTGGAGCCTCTTTAGAGTTACTAGCTGCATGTGTTTTGGAGCCAAATATTTTCTCCCACTTAACTGAAACAACCTGGGAATAATTGCCACATTTGGTGGCCACATCCACTCTAATTTTTTCCTATAGCCAAAATACCACTGCTGAAAGATGTATACAACCCTTCCATATTCCATCTAATCAAGAATATTTCTGCTTGCTTTTGATAATATTGTCACCCTTGGTAGTGGTGATGACATTTTCTTGGAGATATGCCCTGCGATTAAGTCCATTTGGACCCATTATCAAGGTTTAAGGGGTTATACAACCTACTTTCCTTCCTGTTATATTCCCCTGGTACATTATTAACCATCTGGCTTGGTAGAAGCTGTCTCCTAACAGTTTTTCATAACTGTGCCAAATTTCTGTTCCCATGGAAACTCTTTTAAGAGTGCTTTAAAATTTGAGAGGTATACCATTTGCTATCTAGAATGGATCCTATTTCCTTTTCCTTTAGTCTTTGTGTTTTCTTTCTTTTTATTACTGGTTATTGTTGCCTGTCCTGAAAAAGAGGAGAGTCATGAGTTTTGGACACCAGTCTTGTACCTCAATTTCCACTTTTTTCCATGTTGTGAAGAACAACTCTCAAAGGGTTTAAGAAGTGCTTTTGTACATCATTTAAAAGCCAGCAAGGAAACTGCATGCATTAATAGAAGGTAGAAGGACAACAACTTAAAATGTGTATGGTTTTAAGTTTTTTTAAGAGGATTTTGGAAAACTTTAAAAATGCTTTTGTTATCCATTATTACATAGGTTTATTAAATATGAAAAGAATAGTTCTGATTGTATCTCAATGTATGTTCAACGTCTATACAAGTATAGTGCTTGTAGGAGTTATGTAGACCCATTACACACAAAGGATTTCAAAGCTATTAAGCTTTGAAAGATGTTACATAGCAGCTCCATAGAAGAAAAAAAATCTTTGTTTTTCATTCACAGGAAACTGATCTGCTGCATTTGTTAAATATTTTCTTGAAAGAGATTAAATGTCACAGTTTCTGAGTTCTACTCAACCAATGCACTAAACCAATCCTAGATTCCACTCTTGCAATCACAGGCTTGGGACTATAGAGCAGAAAAAAGAATACAAATTTTGGAGATGTCTTTCACTCATGAAGAGAGGAAAGGATTTGAGCACTTCTGTGTTTACTTGTTGCCATAAGATGCTATTTTTGGTATGCCATCAAAATGTCTTCTGTCTTCTACTGTCTGTTGACATATTTTCTGTGAATTATTTACATATATGTACGCTTCAGAGAGGAATTAGGAGGGCAGAGGTATCCTGTCATTATCTCTATTTGAACTTAATATTAAAAAGATTTAATATATGATATATTTTCTAACCAACATTAAAAAATGCTGCTCACTGTTAGAAAAACGATTTGTTCAAGTTGTTTAATGGGCAGAATACTATTTTCCAGATCACTGGTTTACCTTAGTTTCTCCTTCTTTTAGAAATCCTGTACAATCCTTCTTTCAGAAAAGCACTTAATGAGGGACTTGAATTAGAGCCCAATTGAAAGGTGTTATGGGGCTTATATATGTGCTTAAATATTTTCCTGAACAGTGATGAAATTAGAAATCATAACCCTTTTGCTAAAGCTCCAATTATGTGAGCAACCTGTGCTTATGTTCTATTTTTCATTAAGAATGCAATATGGGAAAATCATATACAGGCAAAAGGCATATAGGCTTCATGGTTTCAGAAGCTGATTTACTCTTTGCCTTAGCTAGCAAAAGTTAGGCAGAACAAAGCACTTTTACATTTTCTGTTTTTCACCTTTAACATCTTTCAAATAGATCTGAGGTTTTCTGTAAGAAACTTGTGATGCCTTCCCTTCTCTCTTTCATGGTTTCTTTTAGAGTCAAACTTCTGCTCTCTTGTGCTCTTCTTCTGCTAAGAAACCTGCCTATTATGAACCTTTATGGAGAGATTCTGCTTCACTGTAGTTAGATTTTCCCTCAAGCCAGCAGTGTTTAATTTCCTCTTCTAAATGATCAAAATGTAAATGTTTTACCCTGGGCTCTTTCTTTAGAGTGTTACCCCTTAATAAATGATCATAAAAGTGGAGAGGTGTTCTATTATTTAGCACAAGATACTAACAGAAAGGCAGAGAGAGAAGGCAGGCAAGATGTAAGCTCAAAATGGAGTTTGCATACTGAAACAGAGTCTCTGATCTCAAACAAAAATAAGTTGTACAAGGATTTCTCAAATCATCAAACTGGTACATCAAACTAAAGGTCAACAACTGCTATTTAATCTGTTGTGAAGTCAGGGTCTGGTATAAATCTGCAGGGCAACACAATATAATTAGTTATTAACCTTTAAAAAATTTTGTAAACAGAGAAAAATAATAACATTCCAGCAACCCTTAAGTAAAATCAGGGATTTTCAGGCACACCACAAAATTTTAAGAGTACTTAACTCTGAGCAGAATATAAAATCAAACATATTTCAACACATTTGGTAACAGGGACAAAAATGTGAAATTTTATATTAGACAACTGATACAAATACATTGGAAAGGCCCCACTAGCTTCATGGAGGTTTCTATCAGGCTCTAAATATGTCTAATTAACTGAATGAGACAGGATCTCTTAAATAACAGGTGCAAACAATTAAATAATCACTCAGGGTGTTGTGCAAGATAAGATTTAAATAAGCCTGACTTTTTGCAGTTTTACTGAGGAAAAGAAATGCAGTATATGCCCTTTTTAAATAAGAGAGAGGAACAAGTCAGTACTTCTTGTTATCTCAGAGAATGGGTGGAGGGCAGGAGAGAAGAGTCCAAGGGGAGTCCTAGATGCACAGGCTTGTACTTCTGCATCTTTTCCTACCATGTCATATTTCAAGGAGGTCAATACATAGGTATTCAGGTTTAGGAGGAAGAGAGAGAAAATGAAGCACAATAAAGTCCCAAAATAACAAGAAAAAAAAAAATCTCACTAAAAGTACAGGAAAAACAAGTGTAGGAAGAAAACTGCAGTTGGTGAACCTCAGTCATGAGTCAAGACATGTTATATAGTCTGGTGTGCATCACTAGACAGTCTCTGAGCAGTTCATGTGGGAAGTGCCCAAGATCAGGGAACATCATCTAAATTAAAAAGTTAATTGATGGACTCGTTATATGCCAAAACCCAGCAGTATGCAGCTGAAAGAACTACAAACTTTTCATTCTAAATTTAAATTACTGTTTACAGACTTTATAGAGCCTTTTCTATACTGCAGCAATATCTACTTTAAAAAAAATACTAAAGCTGCAAAAATATAATAAAAACAGTTGTATACAGAAATAGTTGAGAAATTCTTGGTAATATAGAAATACACAGGAAGATCATCCAAGTGTGAAAAGGAAATTAAGAATAAAAGTTATGTGAAGGAGGAATAGTTCCAGCTAAGGTTAAACTAGAGAAGATTCTTTGGAGCAGAATGGGAGTAATCTATTGTAATCAACTGAGACTTGGGTAGGTAAATTGGTGAGGGAGAGAAAAAACAAAACTGCAGAATATTTTTGGTGTGCTCATCAGTTCCTGTCTTTATGTGCTCTTTTGATACAGTAATCAACACCTGGCATATGGTAATATTCATATTGTACAGCACAAGTGCCCCTCACTGTGTATTAAGGCATATATTCCTAATGATATGGCCAATCTTTGTGGACTATAGAGACTTTGTGTTCCACTATCAAAAAGAAAATTGATATATAACAACAGCATTAATGTAATGGGGCCAATAGTTAGGTTAACATTATGGAAAGGATGTCCTGAGCAACATGCATGAGAGGTGCCTCTTGCTAGCAGAAAAACAGTAAAGCTGCCTGTCTGTGTTTCAACTACAGTGACAATTGCTGGATTTCCAAAGCATCACAAGTCTCTGAACTGACTCAGGCTCTGCTTGTTGGAATAAAAGGATTTCTAAGTTACCAGTATGTGAGCAGGGATGCCACTTCACGTTGTGGACAGTTTCTTCTCATTTTTTAGCAGAGATACTTCTACAAAACAGTTTTCACTAAAATTATCAGACATTCTACCTCAGATGTGTGCTGTATTATGCAGGTGGAGCTAGGATACTGGCAATCCCCATGGGCACTGTACACACCAATACTCTCCTGATTCTCTGCAGTGAAGCAGACAAGCAATACAACCTTGTGTGATGAATAGGAATGTGAGTTCTTGAGCCCTCTTCTTTTACTACTGGAAAGTGAGGGCTGATTTACACAGTCAGCTTCCTCCTTTCTATATCAGCCTTAACAAGAGTGATGGAAAGGTAGCCCACTGTTCTCAGTGTTGCTGTGTTGATTATTGCACTGGAGTAGAAGATAGCTTCCATAAAGCTGGAAGGTTGGTAGAACCCAGCAGGATGCTCTGTGCTGAGAGTAAAAGACTAAATTAGTGAAGCCAGCACTACTGGACAAGTTGGGTATTCAGTCAGAATTCACACCCCAAGCTTGAAAAGACTTGCAAAGGTTTAACTTTGCAGAACGCTTTATCCTGCTGTTGGCATGGACCACCCATTTAAACACGTGTAATTCTTTGAAGGATCAGGGCCCTAATTCACAACATATGAAACCACTGTTAGAACAACTGTGTGGTATTCAGAGATTGAGGTTCAGAAGGTGCCATGCCAGTAAAGGAGGAAAAATAAAGGGATTCAGAGCTACATAAAATGATTTAACTTTCCATTTGAAGCATACTCTGTCCTGTTTGTGTTTGGATGCATTTTACAAAAATGCAAATCTGTCCAAAGCGCTAGATAACAATATGTACAGGATATGAATCAGAGCTTTAACCCATTCCTGGTATATAAGTGCTTTACATAAGCCAGCAAATTTATCTCCCACACATTTTTTTCATTTATATATGTTTCATGTAATTATCATAATTTTAGCAACTAAAGAGATCCTTTAAGAATAATAGGTTTTCTCATTTAAAGTACCATTCCCTTGTAGGAATAGTTGTAAATATCATTTAGGAGCAAATGCTGGGAAATGTCGTTATTCTATAGAAAAAAAATGCATTATCATTGTGCTGGTTTGAGGTAAAACAGAACTAATTTTCTGTTCATTAATTTTACTTTTTCAACTGGGCCTCTTCTAACTAATGAAACTCTGAAATTAACAGCATATTGTTCAGAAACTGCTCACTCTCACAGTGATAAGACCTGATTATACCAAGGAAT
>JAOXNG010000052.1:6462660-6473006 GCA_028566535.1 Scolopax minor | reverse complement strand
TCCTTAAGGGGGGGAGGGAGGGGCCATCTGTCAATCTAGTTGATCAATTCGGTCAAAACCTCAACAGATTTATTAATGACTGCCACAGAAGTTCTCAGACTGTGGTCTGTGGAGCCCTTGGTTGTGGTCTGGGGAGAACCAAGCTGGTCAAAGGGAGCTGATTCTCCTGGTTTCTATCTGACAAAAAACATTAAAACATAACTAAAATAAATTACTCTCTTTTGCTTCTAAGCAGTTGCTGCAATTGCCACAGGCTTATTATGCAGTCACAAACAATAAAGGGGAAAAATATCTGCAAGCTTGTGTGTCAGCATTTCTGACTGGAGAAGTGTGAGAACTTCTGCACTTTCAGGCCACCTTTGTTTATGCTGATGAGATTTCACTTTCTAACACTGAAATCCCAAACTGAAATTGCTGTGTATTCCTCTTAGCTCACTCAAGTTTTTTAATAAGCTCACAGTAGAATCAGTCTGCAAGAGGCTTCATTTATAAATGTTTTTTCCCTGTGGAAGACTTCATGGATCCATGTTGTCAGCAATTTTAAGGATGTCTGAAAACACAAAAGGGTTCTTTATCTAATGAGTTACCTTCCTCCTTGTCCTTTATTTTCTGTGTTGGCTATCTACTCAATAAAGAAATTATTTCTACCACTGGATGAAACTAAATCACATCAGACTGATAAACCATCTGGCAGAAAACTGAGATATGTTTTTGCCAAAGGTGATATTGCCACTTTTGCTACTACTGAGAGCATTACCCACTTTCACTGCCCAGAGTGATCCCAGGAAAAAACAAACAAACAAACCAAAGCAAAAGAAAAGCAGGGGGGAGGGGGAAAGAAAGAGGAAGAAAAGAAAAAAAGCTTCAATAGAAAGCATGAGTATTCATGGACATCATGTCACCAGTCTCAGCATTGAGACTGGAAGAAGGTGGGTGCTTGAGTCTAGACTTCAGAATTTCCAGTGGACTCTAAATAAAGATTATCATAACTGGAGCTCTGTTCTCAACATCTGCAGAGTTTCCATAACCAGGTGTGTGTATAGCCAGTTGTTTCCATTATATCAATTTCCCCTATATTAAATAATTTCACATTAGCTCCTTCATTTGCATCTTCCCTGCTGTTATTAGCAGGATTCTGCAAGCACTGGATGCTGTGAATCATTAGGTGACCTACTTTATCAGCTTTTATCTGGTGCCTTCTGGCTTCTTCAGAATATGAGCTTTTCTCTATGTGTACGTCTCTCAGTCTCTCTTTCTCTCTGCTTAGTTTCCAAAGATGTTTTTCTCCAAACTATTAAGAGGCACCAGAGGGACAACAACATCAAAGTCAGCATATGTTTCTTCTTTGTTTTTCCAGATTTAGTTGCCCTTGGGTAGCATTTTGACTAGTTGGTAAAGATAAGTGAGGTTATAAGAAAAATATCATAAGGTAAGTTATTTTGGAAATAGAAGTAGTTTCTGGTTTTAGTACTGGCTTCATGGAGAGAATCACCTGTACGGAGCTAGGGCTCAGGTTGTGTTGACTCTGTAGTTTTAGTTGATCAAATGTATGATGTAGAGGCTGGTCTTTGTAAGTTGCCAGTATCTGAAAAGGCTTCTTCTCTGCAATAAATAATTCTTTTGGTACAGTATGTTAATGTTGTTAGTAAAGCTTGTAGATAGACCATCCTATCCACCCCATTGCAAGAACTTGCTATCATGGTTTCTTAGCTTTTAAAACCTTTAATCAGTCAGTCTGAAAATTGCATTGTCAGGCATCTGCCCAAGGCTGTATTTTTCCAGTGTCAGCCAGAATGATTCATCTGTTTCAGTGAATGAATTTAGTAGAAAATATGTTTTCTCCTTCATGAACCTTAAGACAGGCTAGGACCTGCAAGCTTTATAGTAGACACTAGAAACTTAGCTCAAGTGTTGCATTGATGGCAGAAAAGTACCTTCTCTTGTCTTCATTATAAAAAAATTGTTTAGTTTTTTTAAGTTATGAATCTAGGAGGGAAAAGAAAATCAGCACATACTAACCTTCATGCAGACCTTTTTCCAGACCATGGCACCAGGAACAGAGGACACAGTTCCCCTGCCTTTTGTAACGTGAGATGAGGTGTCAGCAGAAGAAAATAACTGGAAAAAGACTTGGTAAAAGGGAAGAGAGCAAAACTGTAAGCTGGTAAGGGAGAGAAGTTGTTACTAGAAAGCAGAGATCAGAAAGAAGACAGGCATTATCTGGATAGAAAAACAGGGTAGAATCAGGAATGAGTTGGGGGATGGAATAGGGTAGGAAGCTGAGAATAGAGATTAGGAAGTAGAAAACAGAGTTAAGGTGTGAATTATGAGAATTTTGATCACAAACTTCAGGATAATCCACATGGAGTTATTTCAGGGCTGAATCAAGATCCTGGCTCTCAGCTATGTCATGCTTCTCATCCCCTCTGTAACAGCTTCCATGCTTGGTTACTCCTTGGCCACCTTTCTCTGAGAGCAGCTTCTGCCAAATGCAGTCTCCAGTGACATCCATGCTCTGACAGGGAGCTGAGCTGTCACAGTTGAATCCCTGCTGTCCTGGAAAGCCAGGGTCCTCTAGTCTTCCATGTTGTTCCCCTGCCTGCGGCCCCAGCAGGTCCCAGCAGCTGCAGCATCTTCCCATCTGTGCCACTTGGCCTCCAGAGGCATTGGCAGACACTGATACATCCCAGCTCTATGTGTTACAGAGCAGAAAGAAGAAGACTTTTTTTGTGTAATTGAGCAATGCTTGCTGCTTGCAAGCCTCATCTGCTCTGGGGAAAAGCCTGTGGTCTTGATGGAAACCTCCAGCAGGCTGGATTCGATGTCCCAGGCCACTTTAGACTAGATCTCTTTTGACTTTATTTACTGTGCCTTGGTCAAACCCTAGAATGAATCCAGGATCCTTTATGTCCTCATGGGCTTTTTCTGGCCCTCAGCATTATCATGTCTGATTGCTCAAGCAAATGAAAGTCAAAGTGAGGTTATGCAGGCTGCTGTAGAGACAGCATTTCCTAACTCACATGCTTGACTTCATAAGCTTAGTGGTCTTGCAACATAGAGTTTTTTCTGGATTATGTGCCTAGGGCTGTAGGTGGTTGATATAGATGCATCTCCATAAAAACAGGGAACTGAAGTCCTCTTGTGGCTTATTTTTAGAGTATAAATGCTACTTACATGAAGACACTTCTCTGAACAAAAAGTTGCACATATTAGGTCATTGTTCCCACAAATGTGAGCCTTCCTCAATCCTGTATCTTTTGTTTCAACCTGTTCTCTTGTAGCTAATACATTATCTTTTTTGTTTTGAGATTTTATTCCTCTTACAGAAAACTGCATATTTTATTTTATAATATATAGAACTTTGCTATAAATGTTTGATCAAATTTTTAATCTTGCTAAGGTCTTTGTTCTATATATTCCTTTAGAAAAAAATAGTAGGAAATCACATGGGAAGAATAAACATGTTTTATTTCTGAAATTTCCTTCCTATTCCTGTGTGATTCATCTTTTTATGTCCATTCTTTATTTCACCTGCTGGCACCACGTTATCTTTTCCATCTTCTTGGAACAACTCAGTTCATGGAAATAGACTTTATTTTTGCCATTGCTTCCCTTCCCTTAGCCATTAGGAGTATTATGAAACATTTTTGATCTGTGCTTATGTAATGTTGGTGACTCATTTTTTACCATGATTCAAGACACTGCACAAAATCTCCCTTACTCAATGGGGGAGTTTCTTGGCATACCCAAGATCCAGTTCTAATTTTACAGCTCTGTTTTCTATAGTTTTTACTCCAGTGATTTCAGATCAACTGTTTACATCTGAAAAATTAAATTATGTTATTGTCAGAAACTATTCTGGTGTTGTGTAAGAGCAGGTTCATTTAAGGATAAGCAGGGTGTGTAAGATGGACACATGAAGAAGAAATCTGCTGAGCTACTCCTTTGAGAGACTGGACAATCATTGCATTTCCCATAAATACCTATTTTCTACCTATTATTAACACAAGTTCTTATTCAAAATACATGCCTGTCCAATCTTACATGTACTACTGTGATGAAAGTTTCAAATAAATATGAATGATTAAAATCAAGTAAATATCAAAGTAATTTCTTGAATAATAGCCTAGCTTTTTGTTTGAGGTACAGACATAGATAAACCAAGACAGTGTATTTCAGCTAGCCAGGTGAAATAAAAAGTTGCTGAGAGCCACTGAAACTTTTCCCTTAATGTTAGTTATGTGCAATAGAATTAAGTGGATAACCTTAATACACACTTAAGAAAGATTATAAAGTTTGGAGTCTGATACTTTGAGTTTAATTCTTTCTGAAGAATACAATGAGGTATACTTAAATATTTTTAATCTTTGTGAATAAATATTCTTATTTATTAGCCAAATGTTAAATAAATATCTAAGTTATTCAAGTTCAGTTTCTAAATTTGCTGCTCCTAAAAAATCAACACTTGAGAAATATCAAACTGTGAGGCTGTGTATTTCAGTTCTGTAGAGAAGATTTTTAATATAATTTATAAAGTAGATATCACAGGCTGCCAAGAATAAAGGAGCTTTAAGTTTGCAGTCTTTTCTAAAGATCACAAAATGACTGGTGATGGTATGTATCTGGGATGAAGACTCTTCCATGCTGCCTTGCCTTCTCCGTTCAGTCAATGTATCTGATTCAGGTCACATTCCATGACTCTTATTCATGGGCTTGTGAACAAGAGGCAGTGAGTAGCTCTTCAGTTTGAACATACTAGAGATGCAACGAAAATTAAACGTGTCAGAGATAAAGGCATAATTAGGTTGCGGGTGGAGTCATTATGAGAAGGAAAGTTATGATTTTTGGAAGACAAACCAGAAGAATGTTCTGCAAGTGAGCAGATTTACTGGCTTCTAGTGCTATCCACATTCTTTTTCAGTGGCTGTGCATTTCCCTAACACTGCACGTGATCACACTGATGCATGTTTACAGCCTTTTCTCTTTAAAAGTTAATAGACAACATTTAGACATTAAACAAAAATTTCTTGTTCCTTACTGCTCTTTTACCTCAGAAATATGGCTGATGCAATGAATTAGCCGTCAAGGTTAAACTCATAACAGGTATAACGCAAGAATACCTACTTTGCGGCTACATCACTTATTCTACAAGCCACAGAAAGGTAATCCATTGCTCTACAGTCTGTACTAATTCTGTTGAGAATGCTGTGCCTAGGCCTACATGTGGCTAATACAGGGATATATGCACACTTTCCTGTCAACAGGCAAGCCTATTGCACACAGGAATCAGACATCCTTGGTGCTTTTCTGTAGTAAATGCACACTAGTTGATTTGAAATGAAATAGGATTAAAGGTGTAAAACTAACCACAAGGAGCAGAGTATGTCTTAGAAGTGCTGGAATCCTCATATGGGATCAGGTTGAGGACTGTTGTCTCCTTTCTCTTGAAAATCAGAAGAAAAATAGAAATAACCCATCTTCCTTTGACAGGTGAAGTCCTGATTCTTGCGTGATGGAATTACAGTATTGTAACCTTGGGAGCTGTGATGAGTTGAGGATGTTTGGAACTTCTCAAGGTCAAGTCCCATAAGAATAATTGCAAAGTTTCAATGGATTCAAAAGCAATGCTCAGAGTCCTTTAGTTTTGTGGAGGCAAGCACTGAGAATAAGCAATACTTCATTATGCTAAGTAGTGCTACACTTGAGACCTGAGTTAATTCAAGCTGTGTTTGATCTTGCCTCCAGAATCTTCAAAGACAGTTGACCTTTTTTGACTACTTATGGGGAAGAATAGCCTCTGGGTTCAGTACCAGGAAAGCTGATGATGTTTTAAAATAACTCCATACTTCAAAACCTAGATTCTTTTATTTTAAAACATATAATAGCAGCAGGTTGTTTGCTTAAAAGTTTGAGCTCCCAGCAGAACTTTTCAAGGAACTGTGTTTTCTCTTTGTGTTTTTTGAGCAGGGTTGGACTAATGAGCTGTGGATAGTAGGGGGCATTTTTTGTGAATGGATGACCCTTACAGAAGAATTCACATTGGCATCTTCTCATAAATCATCAAAAAAAACCTGTGATCCAGTTCTGCAGTCCCTAATTCACTGAAACCAACAGCACTTTCTCTTTTTCAAAAGTAAGACTAAAAAATGCAAACTTCCTAATCCAAAATCAAGTCTTATCTGTCTTGAATAGACTAGACTCCAGTACTTCAAACTGAAAAACTCCATGAGTATCCCCACTGAAATAAAGGGGCTTGTTGTGCAATGAAAAAGTATTCAAGGAATGAAAAATCTTGTCACACTCTGGCTGCTACCCAATGGTGCATGTTTATCAAAGCTATGTGTATCTTGCAGGAAATGTTGAGATGATCTGTTAGTAACATTTTGCCATTAACAAAAAAAAGTAATAGCTAAAAATAAAATCTTATTGACATCTAATTTTTAAGGAAAAAATGGAGACAGACAATGTGTGGGTGTTTGCATATGTGAGAGATTGATCCCTCAGATGCTTGAAGTTCATAGAATTTCTACAGAAGTGTCATTCAGCACATGGCCAATGGGCCACTGCTGGACCATAAGACAACAGAAGTCCAGCCACACAGTAATTATAGTTTGCTTACTAATGATTGTACCAACTGATTTGTAAGTCCAGTAATTGTGTAATGTTATAATTATGACTATCTTTAGGTGGGTTTTTTCATATGAACACTAGAAGTGCAAACTCTTAAACAAAAACCAACAAAGTATTCTGCAGTTTTCATTTATTTATTTGATTGTTTGTTTGTTTTTAATTAAGCAGTTAAATGTTGAAGAACTGTGATCTGAGTTACTGGCCTCCAAGGCTATTGGTGCATATTGATGTTAAAGACTTATTTCTCCAGAAGAATAAAAGGATGAGAGAGGTAGTGATAGCATAAATGATCATAGTTCTGTTGGATTTGTTACAATGGCAGCTATTTTAAATTTGGCCTGTATAACTGATAAATTAGTGGTTTTAATTCAATTTTCTGAAATACCAGGAGTATAAACATCCTTACCTTCACTGCCAGTAGGTAGCAAAAGGATGAAAAGTTAGATGAAGAGCCAGAAACAAATCTAAAGACTTTATTTCAATTAACCCATAGTTAGAGGCTCTACTTTCGAAAGTGGAGACTTGTTTTTATCCTGGTGTAAGAGCAGTAAAAATTCCAGCAAGACAGATATTTGAGCACTGTAATACCAGAATTTGGTGAATGATATCTTGATGAGAGCAAAACAAGCATTTTCCTTTTGAGTTAGCTTGTACCACATTTGTCCCTAAAAACAAAATACTTTTTATAAGTCCCTGCTTATTAAAAAAAAAAAAAGGTAAAATGTATGTACTTGGGAGTATAAATTTTGTTCTTTATGACTGAATCACGAATCAGCATGTAAGAGCTGTAAAAACATGTTTTTTCCAGATTGTCTGGGGCCAACACAATGTTATCTTCTAATGTCAAAAATAAACTAAAATTATAATGCATAAAAATGTCAGACATCAGGAGTTCTACTGCTGAGTTTGAGAGTTCAGTATAGTTGTGTCAATCCTACCGATAGTACTTTGTTTACTGTACAGAAATCCTCTTCTATTAATAAAATGAAACAGAAAAATGAGAAACACAGTATTTATAAAATGGATTCAGAGTAATTTGTAAGGAGTGTCCCTAAATAAAGCTTATAAACTGTCACCACCTCCTCCAAAGCAAAGTTACTCTATATTCATACTCTCATAAATGAGATCAGTATTTGACACAGTGAATCTGTGTCATTGAAGTGCTGAGAAATCAGCAGGATATTTTTGCTGATTCAGGACCTTTGTAAAATAGTTTGCTATCTCTATGCAAAGCATTATGCATAAAATATAAGAGCTCAAAATTGCACTGTTTTCTAAGCAATAAAAACAGTAATTCTTTGCTATTTTTTCAACTGAAAAGGTTCTCTAAATTGTTCTTGACTTTCCTGTGTGCACATAGGTATAACACATATATCTCCAAAAAGGATACTGTTCAGTTTGTTGATATATGTGTGTATGTATATATATTTCACAGCTCTTCACTTATGTGCTGCATTACAACCACCACTTTCAGCTGGTTCGCTCTGCACCACAGCATTACAATCTCCACCTCTTATATAGAAATTATCTTTTTTCTGTGTTCTCACTTTTTTCTTTGTATAGACTGATGTTGTAACATTTCCTACCCTCATTAAGAGAATTTTCATGAGACTAAGCTGAATTTTGATCTTAGCTGTGCAAGTAACCTTATTGGGTATCCTCTTGTTTTCTATTTCTGGATCAACGATGCTGTAAACTATTGAGATAAATGTCAGATGAAACAGGTTTTGTGGTAGTGTGTGCTAGGGCTGAAAGTGACATTTCCTATTTCATAGTATAGTATCTAATCTATCATTTTGTTGTACAAGTTTTGGGTGTTTTGCTACAGCAGGAGTGAAAGAAAAATAAACATGGAGGGGAAGGGAGTTATGGTGGATGAAAGGAAACATGAAATCAAAGAACTTGCAACATCTTAGTCAAAATATACCTGATTTGAATTAAACATAGCCTTATAATGTTGAGTTTGATTGCAAGTGCATCAGAAAAACATACTTGCTATTCTGGCTTCCAGTTAATCTGGAATAAATTGAGTTAATTTTCTTACAGATTTGGAACTCTGATCAGTATAAACAGAGGTCAAGATCTTTATCTGTTGGCCATCCTGTATTTCTACTGCTCCTTTTGATATCTTGTAACCAGTATCCAACAGTATGTTTTGGCCAGAATTTTTATAGGTTTTAATACACCATGTGGAGTCTTTCACATCAATGAGGTTTGTCATCTCTACTTCATTACATTAAAGCACTTTTTCACTGGTAATACTCAATTTGTAAAAATTACTCAAATATTATTTGTAGTTACAATATGAACTACGTCTCCCTCCAACCCAAAACATTCAAGATTTCCCACTCTCGTTATTTTTATAGTTTCATGGGATGATCTACTCTAGTAGGTTTTACCAGGTGCTAGTCAAATTCAGGTCAAAAAGATATTTTGCAAGGAGCTGATCGTATTAAAATATGTAGCTGTTTACTGTGTGAATGAAACACTTATTCCTAAAATAAGTGGCTTGTTTTTTATTTCTAAATAGTGGAGCTATGTGAAAGATGTCAAATTAAATGTTGTAGGCCATTCTACTTCCTTTTGAATGGGAATAACTTTGTTCTCAAAGTTTGCCATGTGCAATCTGGAATTTTAGCTCTGTGTTTACCTTCAAAATTAATACCAGGTAAATTTGTTCCCTTGATGGCAGATGGTTAGCTAATATACATGCTTTATCATTTTAATTAATTGTTTCTCACTATTTTTTTATTGCCTAGTCTCAGTCTCTTTTGTCTGTTAATATTAGTATAAAAATAATGTGACATGCCTCATGCCCAGCAACATGTTTTCCTTTCCTTTCCTTTACCACATACTAGGATATGCATAGAAAAACAAAATTGCTTTCATATTTCTTGTTGCATGTTTTATGCTTCTGAACTGCTTAAATATATCCTCAAATAAAATTTCCTATATATTCGCGCTGTGCTTGAAAACAAATCTTATTTATATTCAGGAACATTGAAATTATTTTTTGTGTAAGGCATCTGTTTCAAGCTATATTGAGAGCTAGAGGTGAGTGAAGTCAAAATTTATGAGTGACATTGCACTTGAGCAACAGGGTTTGGAATGGTTGTAGTGTAAACCACCTTTTGGATAGTGGGATGACCTGATTTTATTTTATTGATTATAGCCTTGGACTGTCAGACAGGAATTGATACTGGTTCTCTACCCAGTCTTCAGCATTTTAAGCACATTAACTTCTGTGGGAAATGTATTTGAGCATGTTCTTATGTCTAAGTATCAATTTTAATCTATCCAGGTTACGGGCTTTGCAATGAAATTTTGTTCCAACTGGATCTATTCTTTACTCCTTGGACGAAATCAAGTCCTTCACTTTGATGAAAATCTTTTTTGCTATAGGGCCTGTCCTCAATTTAAGTGGAGAGATAGGCAACCATCCAGCTGCTGTTTTTGTGAGTCCAGTCCACTGAGACTCCAGCAAAACAGTACTTCTGATGGAATGTAAATAGATAAATTTAATAAAAATTATGTCTGATGTTTGCGTTTTAATTATTCATGATTTAATATAATCAGATATATGCTGTGTTAATTCAGATTCCAGACATATCCATCACTTAAAGAGTAACATTGATATAACTGAGAATTTGGTATGTTTTTCAAACAATTTTTTTTACATTCCATAGTGAAATCTGTATGATTTGAGGTGGGGTTGG
>JAOXNG010000052.1:6450514-6461847 GCA_028566535.1 Scolopax minor | reverse complement strand
GAAGATCAGTTGGGATTCCCATAATCAGGATGGTCCTATAGGAGACTGGTTCCTTCAGAGGTGGCTGGAAAGGGCAGCTGAACACAGAATCCATTCCCATGGGAACTGTGTATTTTAGAATTTATGGTGTTTCCATGACTTGTAGATATTTTGTTTGCTTTTGGGTTGGTTTGTTGTCAATTGTTTATTTCAGTAATAAAACCAAACTGTTTTTGCAAAAGGATTGTTTATAACAAAATTTACCTGAGCAAAAGAGTATGGAATTTACTAACATTTTCACAAACTATCCATTTTTGTGACACTTCTATGTGTTGAAGAATAAAAATTGTGGGGGGATTGTGGAATATTTTTTTTTTTTTTAAATGAAAGAGGCCACAACAAAAATAAAGCCATTTCAAAGACCTGAAAAGAAAGATTTTGCCTAGTCACAAATAAAATCTTTTGGACTTTCATTTTGCAAAATGTTCTAAAATATCAACATTTATCCACTAGAAGATAGGAAATATTCTGAATTACTCAAGAATTCCCTTTAGTTAGGAAGTTTGGTTAGAGAGCAAGTGAACATCCCCCCTGACTTCAGAGAACTGGTTTTGCTCAAATGACATCTTCCATTTCCTTTCTCATATTTTCTGTTTGACTTCTAGAGCCATTCTTGGGAGCATTATGGCAGTACATCTGAAGTTCTTGGTGGCTCTCAAACAGTACAAATTATACAAATAGATCTTTGTCTGGAAGTAAAATACAAGACAATGTTGGAATAGAGATGTTCTGACTTTGTATTGTGGCACTTGCTGCCAGCGATGGGAGTGCTTTTACTATTGTAGGCCTGCAGTAAAATATGCATTCCACACAGATGAAGTTCTGCCCATTTGCAGCAATTAAGGCACTAATAAGAATTATTAACACACTTTGTCAGTAATGTAGTACTTTAAATCCAGGCTATAAATACTATTTTATCTCCTGTTAGTTCAAACTGTGCTGGCATTTATTATTTGAAGGCTTGTTACAGAAAAGTTTTCAGTTAATTTGAGTTCTTTAAGAAAATTTTCAAGATTTGCATCCAGTTCGAGAAATATTTGAGCTACAGATCCAGCAAGATTCTGTTTTTCCCTCTGAATATTACTGGTCAGACCCTCAGCCAATATTAGACAAGATGTAAAATTAATTATACTTTTCTTCTTAACTTCTGTGAAAAAAAATTCTAAAGAGGTTTTTAATATCTTTGCCTCATCTTATTTCATAGTAAAGCAAAAAAAATATTTAGTTTCCATTTTACATCATTGATTAGAATACCCTTCATTTAAAAAAATGTTGCCAGCTGTACTCAAAACTCCACTTAATTAGGAATTATCAATATCATTGTCTTTTTAATATTTGAAGTTTTGTGCAGGGGAGAAAAAGGACTCTGGGAATCAGTATTTACCTAAAGTGACTTTCTGTTACTTTAATAGGGGGAAATCTGGAATAGTTTGTAAAATTTCTATATGCCAAGAAAAGCTCCCAGCACTTAAAAGTAGACAAATGATAATATATCAGTCTTTCCCTCCCCAGCTTTAGTTCTGGAGAGCTGCATCAAGGATAGTTTAAACAGCAAAAACCTCATCTACTTCTCACTTCTGTATAATTATAAACAAGAGGAAGAAATTTAAAAAAGCAAATTACTAAAACAAATCAGTACCTATTTTCCACTGCAGATTACATTGTCAAAAAGACCTTCACTGCTGCAGGACACTGCCAAAAAAAAAAAAAAGAAAAAACAAAACAAAAAACCCCCAAACCAAAAAGCCACATTCCAAATACTACTTTCAAGATTTTTGGAAAGTAATGATTCATTGCCTTTTTGAAAATTGATCCCCACCATTTGAAAATTAATGAAACTGTAAGGTCATTTAAAACTTAATAGTTATTAAGAGTGATTGCAAGTGTTCCTAGGGAGATAGTAATTTTGCTATCCACTCATTAAACATCAGTTTTATATATATGATTAAGTATGTATCAGTGGGGAATAAAGAAACCAGTTAGAGTTCAGAATCATGACATTTTCTGAAATTGGAATAGTATTTCCTGTTTTCTGAATGAGACAACTAAGATGCACACTACCTTTGGACTCTTCACTGGGAGTCAGGGAAAGAGTAAAATGGGTCCAATATGCTTCCAAATTATAGTTAATTAACATACTGGCTTTTGAAAATCAACAAGGAAAATTAAGTTACATAATCGAGGAAACATAAATCCATCTCTTGAAGCTTTGGGATTTATTCATAGGTGCAGAATTTTTGTGCTTTTGGGTAATATGAATCATTGCCATTTAGAAACTGGACTTTATACCCTGTTCAAAAATGCACCTGTAAGACTGTACACATTTGTAGTGGGAAGGTGGGGATGTAAGCTTGGACATAGGCCCAAACAGCGAGGCATTTATAGGGAAAGGGATTCTTTGGGGTGGATAACCACATTTTGTGTCCTTGACACATTGTGGGCTTTGCATTCTCAACTACTTTTTTGGAAATGAGCAAGGTTATAGTTTAGTCTCCCAAGTATTTCCTCATGCCTCCTTCCTCTCATTCCCCCACCAAAAATCAGTAGAATACACCAACTTTCAGCTTTTTGAGCATATCGTTTTGGCACCTGTTCAGTATTTTTATGTCTGTATTTCATCCTCTACCCTTCAAATCCTGCTGCAGGCATCACATACAAGTGCACTTTAAAACATACTCTCACTGTTTATGAGTTTCTCCTTATCACTGTGTGTGTGAGACCACAGAACAGAATGGCACAAAAAAGAAAAGTGCTCCTTAAATCATAGAATTTTTTGGAGGACCAAAAATGCAAAGATGACAGCAAATGTCTATTTTACAGGGTTTTGGAGATAAAAATACATTTAGAAGGACATTTCTTAATGCGTATCTTCAGGGAACATTATTGCCTGTATTAAAACATGCATCTGGTTCATTACTGATATTTATGTACAGTATCAATTTAAAAGACTGTATATTTTAATTCAAGGCATTGCTGGTTTCCTCAAAATTAACTCTTTGATTCATTATAGGCATAAAAAATTAATAGGCATCTAACATATCATTCACTGAGATTAATTGTGGGAATTAATCTCAGTAAAAGTGAACATCCTAAAGTAAGATCTTTTCCCACTAAAGATATACACGATGAAAAATGGTACAATATATCTTCTTTATCATAAAATCAGTTAAACTAAAACATGGTAATTGTTGTTTAGTTTAAAAAGACATAGTAGAGAAATGAGAGAATTAAGGAAAGAAAAGAACATAAATTATTTTAACAACTGTTTGAATTCATGACTGGTTAACATTATACCCTAGGATTAATAAAGTAAACCTAATCAAGTCCCATCTATACTTTCCAGGAAAAGAACTGCATTATATGAAATAGTTAAAAAGAGAAATAGAAGGTTTGTTGAAGGACAGGAGGGTGAGCATAAATGGATTAGAACAGGACTGTCTTTTGAGTGTCCTGGCCAAATAGGTTTGTCATTGATTACACTCATGCTGAAGCTGACAGTGGTTTCATTAGCCAGCTAAAGCTGATCCATTTACCAATTAAAGTATTTATGTTTCCCAATTTTTGTTGTTTCTATTTTTGTCATTTTTTTTTCTTTTTTGATTCAGGAATTCTTTGTAGATGACAAATATTTTTTCAGTAACAAGTCATGGTGTGACCTGAAAGGACTTTTAAAGTCCGGTTATCAATTTCCTAAAATGATATTTCAGGTTAGGCAATTTTTAGACTTGACCCAGGTCAACTTGTATTGGTGTTTAGAAACTATTCACAGAACTCCTCAGTAGCTGTTTTCATTGCAAGGTGTAGGCATCACTTCAATCCACACCTTATGCACTGTTTGTAAGGTTGTAGTTCTTTAGTAGAGCACAGCAGTAATCCAGAAAGAGGACTGGAAGTAAGGAAAATGCAACAGCTACTTGTAATATCAGTGGGACATTTAAAAGCCTCAGGGTGCAATTGCTTGCTCTGGAATTTGACAGGAAGTTTAACCTTGCCTTTTTACTGCATATCTAGTAACTTCTGTGACTGTAGATCCTTTATGTTTCACCCCAAATATAAGAGCAACTTATCAAATGCAGCACTTCCCTGCTTTTTATGCCAGTGGCTGTTATAGCCTTGAGGTCAAGCATTTTAAAGTTGAATTTGGTCAACAACAATTTTCAAATGTTAGCATTTTGATACTATTTCCCTCTCTTTTTGCTCTACATAATGAGGAAAAATGGCAGATCTACTCACAAAGTCATATGAGAAGATGGACCAGGGAGACCGATTTGCATTTAGTTTTTGAGCTACTTGTGGCTTTGTAAAAATGGTTGTAAAGCTTAGATCTGAGTTAAAACAAAAAATACATAAATCTTGGTTGTCTAACCCCCATCTGGGATATCTTGGGTCCTGTTTAAAGAACATTCTTGGAAAATATTGGAGAGATATTGGAACATAGATTAATAGAATATAGATGTATATTTTATTATTTTTAACAGGATAACTAAATTCAACTAAATTTAAAAAATCCTATACTGATCTCAAGGTTTTTATTTACCTTTTAAAGGAGACATTAGGTCAAGTTCTGGATCATTGCAAAATAAAGGAACTCGGACACATGTAGCTGGAAAAAGGTTGATTTGAAGAAGGCATCTTAAGAAAGAATTTTAAGGAGAGTTTTGAAATTAAATAATGTGATCTAGTGAAGAGGATCATGGCAAATGTTAGGAGAAGAAATTGCAAGCTTTTCAATTGCTCTTTCTCATTTAAAATGCTATGAGTAAATCTGTCTTCTTTAAAAAAATAGAAGGCTGAATGTATATAACATTGCTTTTGAACTGTACACTGAAGGGTGAAGACAACATGGAATGAAAATTTTTTTGGATCGGAAAAAAGAACACAAACTTGTAAATTAATATTACATGAGGAACTGAACATGAGATATCTTAGGTATTTGACTATAAGAATGAATGTTAAGTGGAGAATTGAGTCACAAAGAGGTGAAGCTGCTTATTCAAACACAATTTGTAAGTTAATAGAAAAATATGGATACTGCTGTTTTGTGTACGACAGAGCAGGTTTACTCCATTAGCTGGCCTTGCCCGTGGCCTTTATAGTGGTAGGCACCTGGTTTTGCTGTTCCCTGTGCAGAATTTCTTTTGCAAGGAAATACAGGCAATAAGGAGTTCGTGGTCTACTTCAGAGTACTAGTCTTGGAAATTCGTGGGCTCAGGATTGCAGGACACAATCAATTATGTCCTGCTTGATGCCTTAACAAAAAGAACAGCTGTACTCTTATTTTTCTGGAGCTTTTTATCTTTTCTAGGTTAATGATATCTTCAACTGTCACATGTGGAGTTGAAATAGTGATGTACTTCTGTGAATGACTTTTCCTTACTGAAAGCAACATACAGAACTTCTCAAACAAGGCAATAAAGCTCTGTTGGGATGTTGTAATTCTCTTCCATAAGACATTGCTTGCTCATTCTGGAATCATTAAAAATCAGCCACCAAATCAGTGAGTCTCATTAGAAATCTGTATTTTTGCTTAATGCTATTGATTTAATCTGTTTTAGAAATCCCTATTAATCATTAGTCTAACTCATGACAGTTATATAGATTAAGCAAACCTGACTACTGTCTCAGACAGCTCAGAATAGATTAAGTGATTATAATGTAAGATTCTTTTAATTAAAAGACACAGTTAAGATACTTTATGCTCTCTAAAGCTGATATGATAAAGTCTTCAACCAACAGTAATTATATATTAGTAATATGTAGAGATATATATACTAAAAGCTAAATAGGTGCCCGAGAGTTTAAAAAAAGTTTGTGCAGTTGATATGGTGTATGAACTGCATCAAACTCGTAAATGATTTGCTGAAGAATTTTATCTCTGTGTGACAAACACATTATTCCTAAGCCTGGCAATCACGTTTAAATAGGTCAATAGTGAGCAGGTATAACTGATGAAGCCAATGCACCCTTGTACTCCTCTGGAGCTTACAGCTTACTGCCATCTATAGTTATCCTAGTAGCCAGAGCCTCTTCTCTTGACATATACCTCCAATTTTTCCAATGATGGGTGTATGTGTTTGTCTCTCAGAAAGGTAGGGGTGAACCAGGGAAACTGTGTCTCTTCATCCTGTCTCTCTCTCACTAACCTTTAGTCAGCAGTTAGTAAGTCTAAATGGCTCCTTCCATTGCAAAAAGCAGAAACAGGGACTAAGCAGTCTTTAAATCCCATTCCATCTCCTATTCTGAGATGAGATAAACTTTCTAGCCAAAACCAGCTGTATCTCGGTGATTTTTCAGAGTAAGAATTCAAGTAATACCAAACCTGGGAGAGAATAGATTGTCCTTGTTTGAGGTAAAATGGAACCAATTTTCTGTTCGGTCATTTTACTTCTCAGTTAAGTCTCTTCTAACTAACTGAACTTTCTGAAATTGACAACATATTTTTCAGATGTCTTCTAGCAAAATAAAACCTGACTATAATTTATGCCAAGGGGTGACTTGACAAAATTAATTAAATCTAAGATGCTGAAAGAATAAAGGAAGAATTAAAATATGAACTTCAAGAGGTTAATAAAACACAGTGCCCTAGAGAGGACAATTTTAATCATGAATTTTATCAGTATTTCTCCGAGCAGCTGATACCTCTCCTATTGAGAGGAGATAACATATTATGAAGATAACATTATAAAGGGGACTTCCAATTACACTTTAAGTCACAGCCACCCTGTCTCCCTTGGATATTCCTTGGGAATGGTGGCTTTGCTATGGGAGACCAGAGATGCCAGGGTGGTCTATCTGACAGGGACCACCAAAAGGTGCTCTAAAACCTATCCAAATGGTCCTGGTGAGTGACAATTTACACAAGGTTAACCTGTGCGTGCCACTTCAGACAAGAGGGAAAGTGTCCCTGGTGGGTGAAGGGAGTTAGAACTGCTGGCAAAGCTGTGAAAAGAAGCCTGGCAAAGTGGAAATTTGCCTTGTGAATATCCATTTCCCTTTCAGGGATACACACAGAAGTATAAGAGAGTGAAGTTCTATCAGGCATTATCCAGGTGGAAAGATCCACGCTGCAAGTGGATTTCCTGACAACTGATGATCTTCTTTCACATATATACAAATGGCCTTTCCAGCACCCAAATGAAGCTAGGTGCTGGAGAAAGCAACACTCAACTCTCAAAGTAAGGGCAAGAAAAGGTATGATGCTCCCTGGTGTCATGTACTTCTGAGCTGCTGCCATTTTCTGTCCATTGTCAGATAGACTGTGACCAGAGGCAATGTGTGTCAAAGGCTGGCAGTGGTCCTCACCAGCACATGAACACTCTAGTCCATTTATCTAGAGCTGGAGAGAAAAAAAGTGATGTGTCTGCATGGAATAAGCTTCTTTCCAGTTTGCACTGGTGATCCCCCTTATCACTGTCAAGAAATAAACTTCTAGCAACTTTCATCTGGACAGTAAGGAATATTGACTGCCAGTGAAGCTCTCTATGCACACTGAGAATCTGTCACTTAGAATCTGAAGAGTGGGAATGCTCAGGGTATCTCCAAAATCTAAAAGGGAACTGTTGCCTTCCTGCTAGTAGAAATGATTCAGAAGGCAGTGGGAAGAAGTAATGGTCTAACAGACACTGGTCCCACCTCAGCCTGAGTCACTCCTCAGGCAGGAGGATGAAGAGCAAGCACTTAGTGGGCTGCAAGTGGGAGATGTGTGTTATGACAACTGAGCAAGCTGGGCTTCAGCTGGAGTCTTATGCTCCCTAGGACCCATCCTCTGTTTAATGCAAGTTAAATTCACTTTTCCCGGAGGTTTACCACTTTTCCCGGAGGAATTCCACTGCCATGTATAAAGAGCTGGGGTGACTGTCCTGTCCTTCCTTGGGCAAGGAAGGGAAAGGGAAGAGAAGGAATAGAGAGCCCATTTCCACAGTGTGTGTTAAATATAAGGTTTGTGATTTTCAGAAGGGTGAGGGATAATATTAAGAGGAAATTCCTTCATACAGCTTTAACTAGTAAACTAAAATGCACATGTGTTATATGATAGTCTTCATCTGTTAGGATACAAACCTGAACATAATGTTCAGGGAGAGGTAGAAACACAATCCAGAGGTGAATTGCACCTGTGAGGTGTCAGATCTTCTGAAGAATTTTGTCTTTTCAGAGATAAGATCAATACTAGAATAAATAGGTTGCAAACAGAAGAATCCAGACATTATTTCCATGATGGCTGAGACTTCTGGTCCATTCAATTGAGCACATGCTTGTTCAGAACCTGCTAAGCCCCTGGAATAGGCAGTTCTGTGGGGATATACCTGTTTTGAGCTGTTTCTGGCTAAATACTGCAGTATTGTCACCTCCTCAGAATTTGGGTGAGCGTCAGTGAATATTCATAACTTGTAAGCTGTGGGGTTTAGGGGATTGGAGTTTTGCAATAATTGGGAATTACATGAGACCACCTAGTTCATTAAAACCAAATGAAAGAGTCAAAGGCAGGCCTGCAAAGGTAAACAGTGCATGAATTCACTGCCTCCATATTTAAAGCCTTCAAAGCCTTTCACTTAAAATCCTTTTCCGCTCTGGATCTCAGCATGAGTCTGGCTGCGGGGAGGTTTTGTGTGGTGGCCTGTCAGCTTCCATCTCCAACACAGTGAAATTCAACTAATTGTAAGTGCACGTTGCTCCAGGCGTGCACTGCACACTGCCATTCGGGCCATGCACACGCGCCGAGACCACATCCACCTACTGTAAAACACAGTGTTTTCTCCACACACACACACTTTTCTTTCTTGTTACTTGAAATCACTGAAAAGATGACAGGCCAGAGCAAGGAGCAGAGATCCATTGAATAAGACCATTGAACAAAAGCAGCCTCATGGACAGTGATTAGATTGAAGAGCCATTAAGTAAAAGGTCTGCCTACCTTCAGGCTGTCTGGTATTTCTTTCAAATGAAGCTGACAATTCTAAGAGGGAGAAAAAAGGAAACATTTATCTACACTAAAGTTACAGTAATGCTTTGTCAAATTCTGAGTAACTCTTCAGAACTTAACTTCTGAAACAACATTCAAAATTTTAGGATGGGTTTAGGGATCTAGGGGATTGGATCCGTTTTTCTATAACTTTAACTTAATAAAGCCATAACCTACATATTCTGAGTTTTTCTGGGATTTGTTTGTTTGTGTGGGGTTTTTGTTGTTGTTGTTTGGGGTTTTTTAGTGGGGAGAGGGAGAGCATATTTGAATTGACTTCCCTCCCTGCCCAGATAATTTAAAAAAATTGTCTTTATTAAAGTCACATTCATCTTTGACCGCTAAGATCAGTACCTTCTTGCGTATCACTGCAAATGTGGAAAGGAGTTCAAGAAAACTTATAGTCCAGAACGTCTGAGATAAGATGGGATAGAGTATAAGCATGTGTTCGTGAAAGATTTTTTAGTGTCTCATTGAAATACTATTTTGAAATAGATGCCAAACACAGGAGCTAAGGAGGTTTCCCTAGTATTCTGCTATTTGTAGAATAGAAACTTTTTTCCAAGATCCAATCTAGACTTTTGCAAGAAAATATTACCCCTCATTGCATTCCCTGAAAGAAAAGTCATAAGACTCCCATCGTATCTGCCAATAGTTTTTTTTTTTTTAAATGACTACTAGCTTATGATCCTAAATTGAGTAAATTCAGGTACTAAACTTTGTTCTTATATATATTTTTAAGATGGCTATAATTCTCACTTGTTTTAGCTTTCTGAAAGCCTGGTTCCTCAACTGCGAACATAACCTCATTTGAGAGGTTATAAATCCTTCATTGGTAGAGTAGAATAAATGACCTGGTTCTCCCACATAACTCATGCATTAATACAGACCAGATGAAATGAATCTTTTTTATACATAATTACTATTGTCCTATATTCAGTTTATGATTCAATTAATGCCCAAATTTTTTTTTTCTGGTGCATTTCTTAGATTGTCATCTTGCATTTATGTAGTGCATTACATTTTCTTAGTTCAGCATCTTTGCACTTTTCATCACAGAAGAAATTAAGAAATCTGCTATGAATTCCCATACAGTCCTCCACATACACACAGCACTTCCCACACTGGTGTTTCTATCACAGTCTGTGTATTTTCCATTACCCAATATGTTAATGAACTGATTATAAACAGTCTATGGAGAGACCCCAGGGACCACCGTTATTCCCAGGCTCCACAGTTCTCTTAAGAACCACATACCATAATACTCTTTTTCGGTCAGCTGTGATTTCTTGAATATCAGTGTTTTCCAGACTTTTAAAGATGAAACCTCCTTTTAATGATCATCTATTGCCTTGTGATAGCATCTGGGGATGGGGAAAAGCTAACTCACTTTCATTTTTGGCAGGGTCTCAAGGTTTCCCACAGCTGAGGAGCAAAAAGAGATGGTAAGAATTGGCTGTTGGCACATTAAAAAAAAAATGAACTCATGATAATAAGTAGCCAGAACAACCCATATTTTCTTATTTTTTGTTTTGGTTTAACTTTTACCTTTTTGAATAGTTTAATTTTATTTTTCATAATTTAATTAACACTTACAATAATTCTTACAACTGGTTGAGATTCACCTAGGGACTGAAAACTGCAGTTTAACAAAAATTTATTCCTGTGCTTCCCTCTTTGTATATGACAGCAGTTTAAAAGGAGAACGACAAAGACGTTTTCAACTCAAGTATATAGAGTCCTGTTTTTTCCCTCCCTACCATCCATTAGTCAGACTGTCCCAACAAAGGAAGGAATCTCTTTCTCTCCCCTCTTTTTGTTCTCTAGGTATATACACACTTGCTTAAGAATATTGTATAGAGTATCTTCTGGGATGTGGCAGTTAATCTGACTGGTCTATAAATCTTTACTTCTTCCTTTTTCATGACCCTGCAACCACACTGAAATCAAATAAGATCCAGGTTTACAACATAAGACCCTGGAAATTTAAGGCACAAATTAAATTAAGGTACAATGGACCAAGCTTTCACTGTAGTTTGAAAGTGCCTACCGCTCCTATGAAATAGCTTGTAAAGATTAAACAAATCTTACAGTGAAAAAAGTACAATATATATAACTGCGTCTACACGTTACATCGGTGTCCCGGTACCAGCGGTGGAAATTAGAAACCCCCGAGTCCATATTTATTCCTTTTTCCTGTGCATCACGAGCACAGAATTAAGAAGAAAAGAGAAAGCTGAGCAGGGCAATGCTAATAGCATTATACGATACTCTTGCGTGAGTCAGCAACCATGCCACAGATGGGTCTTGGACTGTGATCCCGATCCACAACTGT
>JAOXNG010000052.1:6431683-6443798 GCA_028566535.1 Scolopax minor | reverse complement strand
AAATGCCACCCAGACTTTGGGGCTGCAGGCTTTCCTGGCCCTTCTAGGCTCCGATCCAGCTTTTTTCTCTTTTTTTTTGGCTCTAGTGGTTCATGGGCCTCCTGTTGCCTTCTTCCTTTAAATCGGCTTAGAAATTGTGTTATTTCTTTCAGTGGGAACTAGGCAGATGTCAGCCTCGGCTCTGAAGAGAATAGAGAACAGAGGAAAGATAAGATCTTACTTCATCTCAGCTAAGACTATGACTTTCCCAAAGAGCTGTTTACTACAGAAATTGGCCTCATTCTCTCATTGCGTTAGGGAGATATATACCTCTTTATTTATGAAAATAAGTATATATACTGTTTATTTATAGTATTTACATTTTATCACAACAGTAGTTCCATGATACAAGGAAAAGTATCTCCTTTTTTAGAGTTATGGAAACTGAGTCATAGATAGTAGTCATGTTTTCCGTGTCCAGAGCTAAAAATTGATTGCAAGTAAGAGTTAGGGATCATTTTTCTGTCACACAATGTATTTATTTCAATGCTGTTAATTATTTAAGTATTCCGGTTATTTTAGATACTAAAGCCAACATCAGTCTTCCTGCTGATGGACTTGCAATAGAAGAGGAATCTCTTGTGCAACAAAAAGAAAATAAATCATAGAATTTACACTGGTGTAATTTCAACAATTCATGGACCTTAGTTTTCTGAATAAAGCAACTGTTTTGGGTACACTTGGGCCTACACTACTAAACAGACTCTCTAATTCTACAGATTTTCATTACCACTGTGTGTCCTGAGAGGTTCTAAGTTTCTTCTACAGTGTAGAGCCATGGAATGTGCAGTTTGTTCGCTGAGCACTGTACTGTATCATGTCTGCAGGTCTTGGAGTATGATATAGGGATGCATCACCAGTTATACAACATTCCTATTTGTCTGGAGCTGCACCCAAAATAGGTCACTGGCTTTAGTGAGCTTACTGAGTTTCATGCAGTTGCTGACCCAAAATTATTTGCAAGAGCAAATGGGAAGGGAATGGGGGAAAAGGTACAGGCAACTGAGAACTAATTGCAAGAGTTACAGTCTTAAGAGCAAGCAGAGAATGAGAAAAGATGTTGAGTAAAAGAAAGGTCTTCTTTTGAAATACACAGATCAGAGCAGAAAATGAAGGTCATGGACTGTCTGCAAAACCTTAAAATATTATGAGGACTCTATAACAGATTCTGGAATGAAAGGTGTGCAAAACCTAAAAAACCCATTCCACAAAGGCATGTTTACACTGTCTTAAAACTGCTAGAAGAGGCTTTCTGAGCTTGCTGATGCATTCATGGGCATCTTGCTTTTCTCTTTCAACGATATATGCCTCTAAGAAGAGACAGACGTAAAAAGAACTATTTTATAATAAATAGTTCTGCAATACAATCTGCAATAGTTCTATAATAAATAGTCTCTGCAAAGCTCATCTTAAAGGTCAGAAAATGGAGCACTTAACAAAAGGCACCTTTGAGAGTAGTTTGAGAATAGCTATTGGGACTATAGCTTAGAGTGCCAGTGTTCAACTTCTAAATGCTTATGCCCATGTTTTTTATCCTAATTCCAGCTGTAAGAAAGATAGACAATGTTAGATGGTGACAAATTAACTCCAAATTCGTAGGACAGCTGTATCTCTTCCTCTAAAGGCTTACTGCTAGCACACAGATCAATAACTGCAAAAAGGAAGGGTACCCACAGAAATCCTTAGTTTTGGTGCAAACACCTGTGGACTGATCCCAGATGCTCAGTGCAGTCCAGTGAAGAGGCACTGGAGGAAGCTCTGTTAGGAGGACACCAGTGTAGCCACAGTAGTGAACTATTCTGTGGGGTGTAATTAGTTAGGTTGAGGTTATTACCCACCCAGACTTTGGCTGGTATTCTGTGTCACATACACAGAGCATCTCAAGTCGAAGCAACCAGTTTGTTCCCACTTAGAAAGCACTGTCCTTAGAAAGTCCTGTTCTTTACATGTCTTTCAGAACCAATTGAAGCAGAATTTCACTACATTTTTCACCATTTTTTCTTTGAATTACAAACATTTCATTTAAAAGCCATATTGGAAGCCTGCATTGAAGAATCCTCTTTTTGCATGTGTGAAAGAATATTGGCTATTTTAAATATTTCTGCCTCTCCTGCTGTTATTTGATCCTCCCAAATGTTTTCTATTCAGCATTGAATATTACGGATTCAGCTTGAAAGTACAGCATAACTGCTTAGCAACTCTTAGCTTTCCATTTTTTTCCCCTCAGCTTGTTAGGGAAATAAATGTAATTTGAAGAAATTGAAATAAGTAACAGTTGTGATATGTGACTTGGAATTTTCATTCACACTTTAGCTTGTGAGTTCACAGTGTGGATTGTGAAATCTTGTTTATTTGGAAGAGCCAGAGTAAATCACGTAGCAAACAAGCAAACCGTGGAGACAAGCTCTTTTATTTCCTGTGTTGCTCTAGTGCCAGTGAGGTTTGTTCCCAGCCTCCCACTTGTCCACTTGTCACTGGACTCAAGGCTGTATAAACAGTACAGAGACTTGAACAGCGAAATTTAAACTTGATGTTTATGGCAGCAGGCTATAGAGGAATAGAAATAACAAGGCAGTACATAGAATTTGAAACAGCTATAAAGGGGAAAGATAGGGTGGGGGGAGGGCAACTCATGGCTGCTAGTTAGACATCCCTAAATATGAAAGACAGTACATAAGCATTAGAAATAATAAATCAAGAAGCTGATTGGAAGGAAGAGTGAAAATTTCAGTAGTGAATGTGATGGGATTGCTTGTCAAAGACACTGAAAGTGAAGACAAGCAAGCCAAGTGGTGTATGTTTAATGAAATAAAGGGGACTTTGTAGAAGGATTCAAACCGTGGCACCAGAGTGACCAATTACAAAAACAATCTTCTCAGTGAGTAGGATGCAATTATATTTACTTAAGTCTGTGCAGCAAATTGCTGAAATTGAGGCAGAGATAACAAGAAACTGGATGAGACTGGATAGGAAAGGCCATACTATGTGGAGAGATGCAGGAAGATTGTGAGAAAGTCTGCTTTCTAGATAAAGAGATGAGAAATAAGTTACCTTCACTCAGTCATGCTTTCCCCAGCTCCTGAGCAAGAGGTACAGCTAGGGCTCAGTAGCAAGGAACTTGGTTTGGAAGAAAGTCCAGCAGATGAGCTGACTCCAAAAGTCACGTGAGCTTTCATCAGAGTGTTTATGTGGTTTGGATTGGGTTTTTAAAATAAGTTTAATCAACACTTTACCATGAAATTTTCCCTGTCAGAGAACTACAATTTCACAGTGGAAACATTTAAGTTTGAATTCCAGTCACTTCTACAAGAAGTAGGTAGCATGAACAGATTCATGTTTTGCCAGGATACCAGGCACTAGAGAGACAGGCAAAGATGGTGCTTTGTACAGAAGGTATGACTATCCTGATTTATTCCACCTTGGAAATAGTTCTTAAATCCCAGTAGGAAATGAAAGTCATGATAGCTCTGAAATATTTATTGGTCTTTTTCCTTATTCTCTCTTCTTTAATTATATTAAGGTAGCAAACAACTTCACTCTCAATTAAACAGAATAACTGCAGTGTTTGAAATTTAACTCTCCAGTCCTCTGCTCTTGCAGTTTTAGCTAATGGTATGTGTGTTCACATGCTTGCCTGAAGATTTATCATTGTAAGTCTCCTTAGCCTGAACAGGGGCCATGTGGATAATTTACCATGTAATAAGTTGCAATCTAACTTTCTTATTAACCTTAAAGAGATTCATGGGATTAATTGCTGGTAATCAAGCAGGGGATGAACCCAAATATGTTGTTTGTAAACAAGTTCTTGTGACTGCTGAGACATGTACCCATATTTCCCCCAGAATTAAACAAAATACCCTCTAATATAGGTAATAGCTATGGCAACGGTTTTAAAATATTTAAACAACACAAAATACACAAATCGTTACTGTGTGTAAGTTATTGCTGATTTATACAAGCTTTCATGAAAAGTTTGGTTTCCAGTTTGAATATGTAAAATGTATAAGAGTCGAGACACTTTCCTATGAGGTTTTTTGATCTTTGCTCCCACCAGTGGTTCTTGCTAGGAAAATTAATCACAAAGGGGTAATCCATCTGTGACTTTTAATATATCATTTTGATTTTTAGACAGAGTAGAATAGTACTGTAATGAAACCTGGGGCTGCTTTGTCTGCGTAGCAGGAAACAGCTGATAAAAGCACTCAGTGTTGTTTTTAGGCTTCATATTCTACTGTGTAAGTGATACTGTTAGAAGAGATTTGGGAGATGAACTTTGCCCCTGCCTTTGTCATCATGCTAACACTTTCTGGGGTGCCATGGAAGTTTAAATGCTTCCTATAGAAAGCACAGCAGAAACATTTGAGACCAATAGGAAGGGTTTATTACTTAGGGCTGGTGGGTAGCAGATGGTGATCTGTGGTAGCTCTCTTCATTTGTCCAGGAAGCAATTGTGGGGAGAAGCCTTCTGCTTTTGAATAGGGTTGGAAGCACCAGGGGTATAAGGACAACCAGGGGAGGATGCAGGTGATATGATGTCAAACAATATTCTTCCTGAATTTGTTGCCCCTGGGAGCAGATGGTATAATTTCTGGATGAAAGGGAAACTGATGCAGGAGGTTTTAGGAACCACAGCTATCGTACTACATCTTACTACAAGCTTTCTCAGCAACTTCTTTTCCCCTTTCCATGAAGATGACAACTGTCAGTAAAAAGTCAATTAAAACTGGATCAGAAATCACTGATCAGAGTTTTTAAGGTATAGATACACAAATGTTTGTGTATTTCTATTTCATAAAAAGGTATGCCAATAAAATAGAGGTATATACACCAGTTTTAAAACATATATGCTGATGTTATATTTTGATTCTTTCTCTGTCATTTAATGTTTGATTCAGGGCTCTCTTTTTAGCTCTATCTTTACAAAAACAAGGCAGCTTAAGATTTACCCTTAAGGAACTAACACAGTACTGTTCTCTCTATGCTTGTAATTATTAAAGGACATAAATTTTAAAAGCACTAAGTCTCTCTGAAGTCTTTGAAAACTTTGAGCAATGCAACTTGTGCCTCAAGATGCAGAGAGAATGGGTGGAACCAGGCATCTGGAACATGCAAAGGATATCTTTATTGTACTGTGTTATTTTTTTAAACAATTCTAGATGTCCAGTCTGCGAGCTATATGCAATCTCCCTTTAGTATCTGCACTTTCTTGGGATACCTCTTCTAGTTGCTGTTCAGGATTCAGCTACAAACCCAATATTTTTGCTTTGAAAAAGCTTTTTCTTAAATACTCTATTTTCAATAAATTGGCAGAAACTGGCTGTCACAGGATTTACTCTGCTATTATAGGGAGCAAGATTTGATCTATTGGTTCCATTTATATTATGCTCAATAGTTGTATATTTCAGCCAGCATCTTAATATAATAATAAGGTTTCTTGCCTTGGGTTTTCTGGAACGTGTTCAGTGACTTCTAGAAGGAAGTGATTTACATTTAATCTACAGCTTTCTTCTTTTTGTGCATAGCACCTTGTTCTGAATGTTTATGACTGGTAATACTCCTTGCTGAAGAGAAAATTTACAACCAAGGAAAACCACGGGTTTGGTTTTCAGCTCTGCTTTCAGGAAAAGGGACTACAAATATGCTGTTTCCAGCTTTAAATTATTTTTTTTTTTAACGTGCATTAACAGATACTTACATATTGAATTACAATACATGTACAGAGGTAAAACTATAGAAGCTAATCCAAGGGAAAGTGTATAATGCCATAGTATATGTCAAAGAAAATACCTTATCTTAAGCAGTAATTATATAGCTACCAGTCTTAATTCATTCCCCTCCTACCAGTTATGTGGACAAGAAATGATTTTCTGTTTAGCTTACTTGAACTTGACATAAGAGGAGATAAAAAGATAACTGCAAAACTATTAAATGTTTGTGCAAATCATAAGCTAGATTGGGGATGTTTTCCTAATGCAAGACAACTGGAGAATACCTATCTCAAAAGTGAGTTACTTCAAGTAAATCAAAACAGCTCATTTAAGAATGAGATTACTGAAAGTTTATGTCACCAAAAATGTCACTGACATGTGACTCAAAGTAATCATGGGAAATTAATGTCTATTATTTTCTCATTTTCTGAACATAGAAAAGTAAATTCATATCCACAAAGGTTTTAGTTTGTGTTGCTTGTCCTAATGTTAGTACTGTAGTACTATCATTTTCTGTATGACAGAAGATTTAGGGCAGCGAAGGGGTGATGGAATTATTGAAGTGCATGTTTGTAAATCTGCATGCTGTAATTTAGTAAGAAAATAATCTTGATTTTCTCTCACTTGATGTTGCTGAGTGTCTTAATTTTGATTTGGCTTAATTTTTGCCAGAATAATAACTTTAATATAAAGACTGTGAAAATACATTATATGGAATACCTTACTGTAATGGTACCTTAAGGGAAAGCAGCTTGAACTACCTGCTGTAGGTGTTTGGGATCATACAAAAAAAAAGAAGGAAAGGAGCATGTCTCTTTATTGCTTGCCTAGGTCGGCCAGGTCTAGGTCGGCCAGGTGACACTACTGAAACCTTCCATTCTTTTACATTAGAGACATATAATTAAACCTATACACATCTCTGCCTCTGCAGGTTCTGGAGAAAAAAGGTATTTTCTAGAATGGGTTCCCACTGCACATGTACATGAAGGCAGTTTCACTAATTTGCCTGTTTTCATATAGAAACACCTGGCTATTTTAAAAATGATGGTGCTTTGATTGCATTGTCTTGAAACTTTCAATGTCCACATCAAGAAGAAAATTGGCAGTTATGTTCCTTTACACAGATGTAATTTCCTCTGAACATGTTTCAGCCAGTACCTTGACTAAAACAGAGAATACATGCATTTGAATGAAAAGCAGAATTACATTACCTATGCAATGAAGCTGCTGTGCAGGTAACTTTAATTCTGGTGCTCTCTAGAGCCTGATAGCATGCCTTTGCAAAAGGTTAATAATATTCAGAAGTGGATATAAATTTTACCTCTAAAGGATTAAAATTCACATAGCATGATTACTAGTTGAAAATATATTTCCTTTTCCAGATAGTGAAAAAAATCTTATTAACCAGCATTAACCAGACTTTTTTTTTTTTTAATAGATTACCGTATACTGACACACACATGCATTTTTGTTACCTGGATTTTAAACTACTGTCTTCTAGAGTACAAACTGAAATCAAGTTGTTTGGCATCAGTACATTTTAGCCATCAACTAGATGGTTGTAAATCATAGTGAACTGAGCTCTGCAGCTTTCTCCATGAATAGGTATCAAAACCTAGACAACAATTCATGGACAATTTCAGCCACTACATTATAGTAGTAAAATAATGTAATGTAAATAATGTAAAAACTAGAAGAATGAAACACATAAAACTGGTCAAAAACCTTCTGATGAAACCTTTAGTCCAAGCAGACAAATTGGCCTTTTCTACCTTAATGCTTGACAAACTCACTTTGACAAAAACAAGGAAAAAAAAGGCAGAAAAAAGTAATTTTTCTGTTTTCGTTTGAAAACCAAATTGTTTTTTGATTTAAATATCACATTAAATATGTCAATTTAAAGAAAACTCCAAATATTTTTATTTATTGGGAATAATTTTCTTTTTTTTTTTTTAAGGAGGATTTAACAATTGGTGGTTGAAAGCTTTCTATAAAAAGTAGTTGATTTCATTCCAACTGATGCACAGAGAAATCACCAGTGTCTGGTTGATTTGACACTAGGTTAGAGTTACTGCGTAGATATCCTCAAGAAGAATATGGTCTATGCAACTTTAGTGTATTCCTACTTGTCCAGATAGATAGGTTCACTGTCTTTTGGCAAATTCTTCTATTTGATATGAGCCTCCTCTCTCCTCTCCCTCCTTGTTGCTCTGCTGTTCTAGCAAGAACACTTAAATCTGTTTAGTTATGCTGGTTGACTGTAACTATCATCTTGAACTGTGGTGTGGAGTCAGGACCAAGCTCAGCTGTGCCCAGACAGTGCAGGGCAAGGCTGACATCCAGGGAGAGCTGGTTCTGCATCCAAAGTACAGGCACTTCTGTCCTAGCCTGGCACTAGAGCTCTGCTCTGTATTATCAGTGCTTAGAGTTACATGGGATAAATGTTTGCATTATCTACATTTAGAGACAAAGTTGAACTTGGGTTTTGTTGCCAAAGATACTGCAGGAAGTGGCAAGGGGCCTAACCCTTCTCAGTGAGGTGGTTATGGATCTATGTCTATGCAGGGCTTCTTGTTTTATGGAAAAATTTAGGGGTTTGGATCTAAATGAGAAAACATGCAATTCAATCTTCTCTGAGAGCTTGTTTTGATCCCAGAAGGTGTCTGAATAAAGAACCTTGTGGCTCAGTGTCTTTTCTCTGACAGAAGCTTTCAGGATGTACCTTGGGAAGAGTGTCAGAACAGGGGTAGCATATGTCCTCTCCTAATACTTCCTCATTCCTTCCAGCTATTTTGTGTTAAAGAACTTCCTGAGCCTGGTGTGGTTTCTGTTTATTCATTATGCACCAGTCAATCACTTACAGAGAAGAGGAACAGCTGCTGTTTGTTTTGAACTTCAATATTTTCTGGCTTTGCTTATAACCAACAGTTCTGGGGGAAGGAGTGAATGATCAGTCCCACTTCCCCTTCTCCATGCTCATCACAGATTTGAGAGACCTCTGTTATATCCCCTCCAGTCATCTCTTTGCAATCCAAAGAGTTTGTGACTGTGTAGGTGCAGTTGCATCAGAAAGGCTGGTGTATATATGGTGGATAAAGATAATGCATTGACAATCATGAAATAAAATCAAATTACATTCATTCTTAAAAATGGTAATGTGCTTTGGGATGACAATTACTTGTCTTCAAGAATGAAAAACAATAGTTCTGGATGTAAAATTGTCCAATTTCAGATATGCATTTAGATTACAAGCCCAACAGTTTAACGGTACTCTTATCATTCTGGTAAATGTGGTCATTTTATCCAAACATGTAGTCAGTGTGACAGTTAAGAAGGCTGTTGGAATTGCTTATATTCATAGAAAAAAAAATATAATCATTGTTTATGTAAATCATCCCTAGAATCTGTGTGCCTTCTTTACTACACAGATTAGGAAAATTATGTCTGCTCTGTTGTCTCTATATTGAAAGAACTTCCTCGTGTCTTATGACTGGTTGTCATGTTTGATGGCTTTTCTCAAAGCTCTGCTCCCAAATTCTTCTTATTGTGAGAGAATCTCAATTTTCATTGAAAACAAAACAATACCCTGGAGCCTTCTTGAAGGCAGAAAGAAGCTGTAAGTGTGCCCAATGCACTTCAAAAAGTTTAAAAAATAAAAGGCTAATGGAGAGTCCAATTAAAGTAAGTATCATGATTTTGTGAGTGATGGCTAACCAATTTTTGAATAGCAATTTTTCAGAAGTTAGAAATCCTATATAAACTTACAATACTGCTGTTAATACTGGCATATAACAATCTTCCATTTTCACAGCTGGAAACTTGAGTAGATAGTAAATTAAATACTTTACAATTAAATCATCCTTTAAGCACCCTTCTTCAGCTTGCTGTGTTTTAGATCTTCCCTATGGAGCAAAATCCTGCATTTCTCTTGAAAGAGAAATAAAGACGGGGGAGGAGAGAAAAATTAAGATTCAGTTGTGAAAGTAAATTCAGATAAGTAAATGGGAGGCCTCTTTCTCTTTCCTAATCTTAGTACAAATGTTATTTAATAAGGTACCAAAAACATTCAATTAACATCAATCTATGAAAGACACTACAAACATATTTATGAGGTCACACTTATTTAAAATATTAGAGGCGTAATTACCAGCTGAGTGCTACAAAATTAAGTGGAACAATACATTTATCTCACAAACATTTAGAAAAGCATCAAAAATATGTTCCCATCTGCTGTATGATCTAATTTAACTTTATACTGACCTTCGTATTAAAACAATTACTTTAATAAGAAAAGGACACATTCATATCTGTCACTTTCTTTAATTTGCAGCACGGATATCCTGTAGTTTTTGAGAAATGGTAAATGAATTACAAGTAAACACTGCCCTGCTCTTGTGGGGATTCTCACTTGAACTATTTAGCAGCTTCATGGACTTTTAGTGAGGTTGATTTATCTAACAGCAGTAATTGAAATGGAAATACCAGTACCCAGCAGCTTTGAAATTTGGGACATTTAATATGTAACTGATTTGATATGAAAACTGGATGAGAATTCCAGGTTCAAAGAATAATTTCTTAAAGTATTGAGACAGGTACTGGTTGTATGAATCATTTGGATCCATATTGGAAATATTGATGTAACATTACTAATTTAAATGCAATCCCATTTACATATTACACACAAATAAGGTGAAGAATAATTCTTGCATATCTCTTGCAGTAGTAAAAAAATATATTCTGACTCTTTTCTATGAGACCATTTGCGGCAATAATTCAAAATCCAGAAACATGTAAAGCTTTGCAGAATTTTTGTGGAGACAAATTAAAGATGTTTTTAATTCATGTCCATATTGACCCCATAAAGAAAGTTTACTTCAATCTGTGACTAATACACTGTGTATTGTGACTGAGACAAATTACTTTGATATTGACCAATTTAATGCATGTAACTTCTGCAATTAATCATTATGGCAGGTTTTTCTCTGATTAAAAAATAAAACAACAACCAAACTTTAAAAAGAAAGGAAGTAATGGCAAAAAAGAAGGAGAGCAGCTACATATACAATAAACTTTTATTGGCCTGGTATGGCTGGAAGAGGATGGGGTGATCGCGTTTATCATCATTTGGTTAAGGAATGAACAGGATCGAGTTTTCTGTGTTATGATCTGGACAATGCACACATTTGGTTTTGTCTATGGCCATCCTGATCTCCAGGTTGTTAACAGTAGCTTGCTCTTGCTCTTAATGCTTTCAGAAATTCAGGACCTATTCATGCACACAAATTCTGCTGTGCAATAAGCATATCTGCTTGCCACAGGATGCAGCAATTTCTGAATACACAGAATACTATAATTCACAAACTAAACTCTCTTAAAAAACAAACTGTGTCTTGAACTCATGCAGGGTGTTGGCATGTCTGTGAAAATTGTGCATTTAAAAAAAGGATTCTGTTATTGAGTGTTAATGGGGAAAGGTGAGCTGTTAGTGAAGGGCTAGGAGTAGAAAGCTACTGCAAACCACATTTAAATTATGACATTGAATTGTTATAAATTAAGGGACACCTACATGAATTTTTTTCAAGACCAAAGGGAAGATCTTTATGAGACTCTAATTAATCAAATTTAATGTGCAATGGTAATAGCAAATACATCATTGTATGATCAATGCATTATACAGGAAGAATGTGCAAAAAGTAGGCAGGCATAGCATTTTGGGGAGGATCTGAAAGAGCTGAAAGTCAGGCAGACTTTCTGGGTAAAAAACTTAGTGCTGCCATTGTTTCTAATAACACAGAAAACAGGCAGAAGCTGAGCACTTTCCTTTGCTCACATTTAGCATATAATAATGATGAGACCATACAGAGGCAAGTAAAGATTTCATTTTGAATAAGCTAAAGTTCTATGACTCACTGTTGAATTCAGTTGTATAGGCTATGCTTGCCTGCTAGGCAGAATAGGGGAGATGGAAAGAGACACCTAAAATAGAGCCTTACAGAAGACTCTTCCTCCTTCTACATATTTTTCCCCAAAAGTAAAGATAGAATAAGAGCAAAGATTCCCTGAAAGGGAGGTAAAACAAATTATTTAAGTAATTTCTTTTATCACTAAAATGACATTGAAGTGCTGGAGCAGGTCCAGAGAAGGGCAATGAAGCTGTTGAGGGGTCTGGAGAGTAAATGTTATGAAGAGAGACTTAGGAAGCTGGGGTTGTCCAGACTAGAGAAAAGGATGCTGAGGAGAGACTTTATCCCTCTTTACAACTACTTGAAAAGAGGGTGTAGAGAGGCAGGGGTTGGTCTCTTTTCACAAGTCACAGGCAATAGGACAAGAGGCCTCAAGTTGTGCCAGGGGAGGTTCAGATTGGATAT
>JAOXNG010000052.1:6406433-6419668 GCA_028566535.1 Scolopax minor | reverse complement strand
ATGGGTTTCTGCCCAACTACCTCCCAAGGCTTGTCGCATCTCTCCATTATTTTGATGCCCAAGGTCTTGCAATATGGCAGCTATTGTTCTTCAAGAAGCCCCTGCCACCACAACTGCATCCACACAGGAAGCACAGCCAAGCAGCCCTTCTCAACTGAACGGGATTCTGCCCAGGCGAGGACTGAAGCATTTCAACCCAGTTGTAAGACCATTTTCTGGAACCTGTTTGCCACTCCCAGTCACAGACCACTCTCATTATAACTGAATTCTTTCTTCCCTACAAGCTTACCTACATGATTATTCTATAGCACCGAGAGCGCACACGGTGATTTATTCACAGTAGGAAGATACAGTCTCCATTCTCTAGGTCTCAGAATTTACCACACAAAAATGGTAACGAGTGCTCAGACAAGAACTTGTAGGAGCTGCAGAAGATTAATACTGTCGCATGCCACAAGTTGTTGATGCTGATAAAACCCATCAGGTTAAAGTCAGGAGTCATTATGCCTTTCTTTCAGATCAACATGTTGATCTGTGTAACACCACAGTGTTACAGTCACCCTGCACACTGCTGAATAAAAGCCACAGTTCTGGGATTTTAGGTTCTTTCTATAAGGAACTCTATTTTCATTTTATTGTTATACATTAAAATGTATTTGGTATTCCTCAAAATACCAAATTTTGATTGATTAGCAAAAAGCCTCAAGCAATTTAGGAATACTGGCTTTTAAGTATTTGTGTTCCTAAACTGTTTACACAGTTCTGGCTTTATAAGCCAACTTCTAACACAGAACCTCCATGGGACTTTTTGTAATGCGTAAGCACATCTCTAGCCCAAGAACACCCCAGGTAATTACCAACAAGTCATCACTGACAAAATAACAAAGACCAACATGCCCCAAAGTTACTTTTGCAGGAAAAAGTATAATCCCGTTTTGCACGTTTCTCTCAACAAGTTGTGTTTTGGGTTGTTGTTTTAAGATTTCACATCTTAGTAATCTAAAGACCTGTTCTCCAAGTGCAGGTGAAGCACTCTTCCTCTCTCCAGAGGTCTGTTCACAAAATCTTCTACAAGCACACATGAGGCCACTTGGCCATGCAACAGAGAGACAAGAGGACATCACAGGCACATTAAGGGAAAACAAACTCAAGCCAACACATCTCTCTTTGGGGCACATTAGCAAACCACAGGCCTGGGTTAAAGTAAGACAAATTCCTTCTATCTCAGGGCATCAGCTCCTTTCGCTTGTGTCTACCTGAAAGCGGCTACATAGCTGTTCTTCGAGTCACCATTTTAAGCCTAGATTTAAACCCTTGTAACTCCTTTAAATGAGCTTGGAAATGCCTCATTGTATAAACATACGAATGAAGTCATAACCTACAGAGCTTCAGGATTGGGAACATAAAAATCTTGGGTAAATGATACTATCATTTCTCCTTTTATATGCTCTGAGGTTATTAAATCCTATGATCCACAGGAGATTTCAGACAACACTAGTATTTTTCTTATATTTAAAAGGCAGAGCTTGCTTGCTCATTAGAAACCTTTAAAACATCGCGACTTTTAAAACTCAAATACAGTTTCAGAGTTTGAGGTACTGTGACATGTATTTCAAAGACTCTGCTACAGGAGCTACCTTGTAACATTTCTCTAGATACTGAAACACACATAAGTCTGTTTTAAAAAAATAAATATGTAAATGTGGCTCCAAATTTTTGCCCATTCACCTGAGATTCCAGAACATATTTCTGAGTATGTGAAACAGATCCTCACGACGGGAGCTGAAAAAGCTTGACACATACATTTCAGAACTACAGATTCTCCTCCTTGATACCAAAAAGAAAAGCCCCATTTAAGAGTAAACAACTACCATTATTACTGATAATCTCTCTTCACAAAAAGGATAAGATGAAATTGTTTACCTCTATTGTAGGGTCATATTCATCCACAAAGTGATTCTGAATTAGCTGTATTGTCAAGGCGCTCTTGCCAACACCACCAGCTCCAACGACAACAAGTTTATACTCTGTCATTTTTCAGCAGACCTGATGACAAAGAAAACAACGTGAAGCAGAAAGAGTCAGGCTCCAACTAAGGAGGATGCTGTGGGTGCGTTCCCTCGCTGTTACTGGGAAGCAGCTCCCTCCCTGCGGGACAAGGCACAACGCCGTGAGGGAACGTCATTTCTCAAACAAAACTGTCCACTGGAAACAAGCTGAAAGGCGCCCGTTACAAAGAGGTGAAAACCCGAGAATACACAAAATACTGGAAAAGGTCAAGGAGCGTTTCTTGCCAGGCAAAGATCCAGCCACGAATATTCGGTGGTTTTGTTCTCTGCTGCTTTCCCTCGGTGACTCCGGGAGTCTTCCCGGATATATTTTTTTTTTTATGTCACAATGACACTTCCCAGCGAAGACACATAGCACTTATGATGTCACAATGACACGTTGTAGCGAAGACATTTGGCCATTGTGATGTCACTAAGACACTTCCCAGCAAAGACACTTGGCACATATGATGTCACAATGACACTTCGCAGCGAAGACACTTGGCCATTATGATGTCACTAAGACACTTCCCTGGAAAGACACTTGGGGCATTGCAGTCTTGACACACTTATTTCAATAAATAATTAAAACATGGTAGTTTTCAACCAACACTTGGAAGCACACTGCAAAAATTTGACTTCCTATAGGTAAATGCAGCTAATAACTGAAATGTAAACCTGTATGTAGGACTTTCCAGGTTTTAAGGAAAGAGACTGTTCCATTATTCCAGGATAATAACCCTGAGGAGAAAAACACAACAGTGTGTCTGAAAATTTTCAAGTTGCTTAATGCTATAAAATGTACCTGGTACTTGAGATTGACACTATGTTTCTCAGGGCTAATTTTTCCTAATAAAAATAAGTCACTTCCTGTGAATTTTAGTAGAGTTTAAAACATGATAAACATATGGAGGCAGTATTTAATATTTTAAACCTGTGGCATTTCTGCCTTTGTGACTGTGTAATGACATTCCCACATATTAAGGTTAACAGGGATCTTTGCAGTGCTTTTTCCGGAACTCTATCTGGGAGTTTTGGCCATTCACTCCTCACTGATGATTATTTCTGCAATTATTTGAGTAGCTTTGAATTGGGTAGTTGGATCCATAAAGTGCAATTAAATCAGACTTCTAAGTGGATGAATTTGATGGTGTCAGGTGGTCTGAACTGGCTGAGCCAGTGGAATAACAGCACTTCTTCGTGCAGTGAAGATTCACTCTTTGTTTCCAGTAGCTCAGTAGGCATTGAGCTATCAGGGCACATTACCATGACCTTGACCTTGGTATACATATTCTTCAGATGGCTTGTCTGTGTGGAGGACAAGTGTGTGTGGAGGACATGCTCATCCTCAGAAAAAATGTTCTTATGATCTTTAGTGGGACTTTACTGGTGCAATCCTTAGAAGGGATCTTTGTTGCTGTATTACTCAGCTATATATAATATCAACAACATTTTGGGGGAAGAAAAATTATACACTCTCTCATTTGTATATCTCAATGCTAAAATATTATATATATATAAAAAGAGGAATACTGTTTTAAAATAGCTTAAACATATTGGATGTGTTTACTTAAAGGGTCTTTCTCCATTTTTCTCTATTACATATGTAAGAAATTTTTCTGATCCTACATATGACTCAGAAAAATATGTTTACAGTGTTCTCACTGTGTGACACCTGACAGTAACATATTTTTTGATTATTTTTGCCAAGTTTGGTTTTAAATACTTCTATATAATAAATATTCATGAGTTACATACCCTTTCTTATATCCTAAGGAACCTTTTTTAAATCCCTAAAGATCACTAGAAAGATGTTCTCTCTCTTATGGTCTTTCCCCTTTCTTTTTCTCGATTTCATTCAATAATAAACATTTATTCTGTCCTTATCCTTAAGAATTTTTCTTTCATTACTGACTAAACATACTAAGCACATGTCTATGTATATTCCTAATACACATTCTAACATATATGTAATGAAATAAGTGGCTGGGTCCCACAGTCTGTCTGTGTATGCATGTACACTCTGTGTAAAGTACTGCACAGACGCTGCATTCAGCCTTTGTAAAACAAATTATTCCATCAAATAAAATGGATGTCAGGAAGGGAATAGAAAATGGGAAGTGTAAGCATTAACAATGTGAGGAAAATTTTTGGACAGGATTTTAGTACCTTCTGTATGAAGATGGTGAACAGACTGCATTTTGTTGGAAGCAGATTGTGAATTTCATCCCATGCATGCAGCCCCCAGGGCGTAAGATGCTCATACCTATGGAACAGGAAAATGGCCATAAATATCAAACTGCAGACAGAGGACTGAGTATCTTGCGGCATTCCCTGAACTTACTTTGCTATAGCTTTTCAAAAGATATGTCTTTTTCTTTCAGTTTTGCTTATTTATTTACTTTTTAAAATGAAGATTTCAGGGTAAAGAAAGACTGACAACAGAGATTAGGCTCATGGCCATGTTGGCCAGGATAATTCAGGCTTCTGGAAAACAGCTTATGTTTCCAACTGTAGAACTGGCCTGAGAATTGTGTATGACAAATTCTTCCACAAAATTTTCTGAATATTTCCTCATTTTTAAAACTGCACAGCAAAATGAAAGGAAACATAAAACTCACCCTATTATAAAAAGATGCACTTTACCAAAATTTCTTCTGGAAGAAATGGAAAAAAATCTGGTTTTCTTTAGTTATGTTTTTAAAATATAACTTCATCTATATTCATGTTGATGCCTATAAATCATAACAATGTTGTGATCAGTGTAATTCACACCCAAGTACAAGATATCGGTGAATGCTGTGTCTAGTTATAGGTGTAACTCATTCCTTTCCCTTTTTGTCATACAGATTCTTCATGAACTTCCTCAGTCACAACTCCACAATACCTCTTTTAGCTGGAAACTTGTTTTGAAACCAGGAAAACAACAATTACAAATAAACTCCTGGACCATTCTATTTATAATAATGGGGCTTTTTTAAAAAAAAGATCCAGTTTAAAATTATCATCTTATCTACCCATAGATTGTTTCAGTTTTCAAAAGGAATTGCCCTTCCCTTACCATTTGCAGTCCACTGTTTTCCTTTTGTTCCTCCATATTTTCTGCATATCAGACAGCATTTCATGGTTCGAATTCTAATGCAATGGGGAAAAAAAATATAACTACCAGTGTTAGCTCTCATGACTCTCAGTATCCAGTAATTCATCTACATCAACAACATATATGGTGTTCCAAATAAAGAAATAATGGGAAAGTCACATGGAAGTTGGTTAAGAGACCTCAGAGTTATCAAGGATATAAAGAAACCTGTGTGAATTGTTTTTTCTCAATCCCTCACTGTTAAATATCTTTCTTTTTGAGTAGAAAAGACTGAAGTTACAGTGGACTGAGAGAGTCACAATAATAGGACCAAGGGAAATATTTATTCTAGAGATCTGTAGAAAAGAGTGCAAGAGTTGGGAACAAAAAGATAAGTCTGAGAAAGATGCAGCTATAAAATATCTTTATTTATGACCCAAATGTTTTGACCTTTTGCCAAAACTTGGAAATGCATTACAGAAATAAAAAATTAAAAATATGGAATAAGTGTTTCGGGATATTGTGCAGGATTAATTCCTTTTCCCTGGCCCCCATTATATCTTCCAAAATACAGTCAATGTTTTCTGTGAAAGGCAAAGATAGGCCCTGCCTTTTTTTACCAAGACCATCTTTCCTCCCTTTCCCTTTCTGCTTGTGTAGTATGAGTTTTGCTCTTCCTGCTGCCCTGGAGATGTGGAATATGAGAAACATGATGTCCTGAATTTATCAAAAAACCCCATACAGCAATCCACACAGCTTTCACACAAGCTTCACAGAAATCCTGCAATTTGCTTACTGCAACTCTAAAAAAAAAAAATTAATATTTAGGTCCCAGATGTTAGCCGTTTTTCTAGCAGATTGAACTATATACTTTCTAGGAATGATGTTTTTCTTCCAATAGATCAATTTAATTTCTTTGAAAACCATCGCAGTGTTTGTTAGACATGCAACCTCAATGCAGACAGTATGGGCTTCCTATACAAAGTAAATAGTCCACTAGACCAGTCATTGAACTCACCATGAAGTGAGCTGAATCACAGGTCTCAGCTACTCATAACAAGCTGTTACTGTGTAAGTAACACAATGTTCCTGATGTCCACTGATGCTGGCATGTCCTGATAGTAAACTATATCTCACAGCAGTTTACAAGCACTCAAACAAGGAGAGTAAAAGCTACAATTGGTACAATAATCACCCTGGCTGGTGGTTTTCCACAAAATGCCTCTTCTCCTGGAGTTTGACACGGGTCTTCTCTGACAGCCAGCCACAACAGCACAGGTACGCAGACACCTTGTTTCTTTCATGATAACTTATGGGACTTTGTGACATGTCCAGTCTTCAACGTTGTGACATGTCCAGTCTTTAACTATGGAGACCAGCCTGAGGCATTCTGGGAGAGACTGCAGTCTCCAAGTTATGTGAAGGGGAAAATTTTGAATAATGGTGTATTAAAAATGTAAGCAGCTATCATAGTATTTTTAATCTGTTAAACTGTAGTCAGTATTTCCTGCTGCTGTGGCACAATTATTAATTCTGCAACAGTGCAAAACCAGCATGGCTGTCCTTTGAATATAAACACTTATCTTCAAAATACAGAGAGAAATCTCTCATAGACATGCAGTGCTTTTGAAAACTAAATTCTGCTGCCTGTAGTTATAGCTGTTGGTAGGTCACTTTTGCCAACCTCTTGACCTGCTGCTACTTGGGTACCTCAAAGTATGAGAAAGAGGAGACCTTGCTAACAGAAATGTTACTTTATTTTTCTCCAATATTAAAAATTTCCTGAAGTCTGTTAGTGAACAAAAAAAGTGTTTATAGATAGATTCTTCACTGAACTTTGCTCAGCTAGAATATTTTTGGGTTTGTCCAGGAAATTGCACTGGTGGGTGGACTAAAGTACCTAGTAGTCATATGTATGTTGGACTGGCACAAGATAAGGCCAGCTCTTTTTCATTGGAATGATTCTTAGACCCTGGATTAGGCTTGTTAGAGGTGATGCACCCTGTCTAAATTCAGGCAGACATATAAATTCCAGTCATATTGGTGCTGCTTCAGTATTGTCTACAATCTGGATTGGATCTAAACTTCAAGGAAACTCAGATGAACAGGAATAGTACATCAAACTAGCACATGGGAAATGCAGTTCTAGGCCCTTTTTCTAGCATACTAAATATCAGTAAATAAACACATTCTTTCACTGTGTATCTATTTCCTTATTTTTAAAAATTAGATTTTTCTTGTGGAGTGCTTCGAGATCCAGAGATGATGCAGTATATATAGATTGAGGTAATTGATTTTTGTTTTATAAAATCTCTGGATTGCTTGTCTGAAGAGTGGAAAGTGAGTGATATTTAGCCTGTTATTTTTGTATGTCTTGAAAAAATGAGATCTTTACCTACAATTGCATTAGTAATCAAGGTTGGGACCTAGGTGTCATGTAGTGGTGTGATAATTTTCAGCATCTGTGTCTGACTTGTAAAATTTTGATGGAAAATGTATGGCAGTGTATTTATATGAGCTATAATCAAAAGCTTCACTTGCAACTTATGCTACTTTTGTATGAGGTATAGTCATTCCAAAGTCTTTAATAATATTCATGCCATTAGAAATTGTAAAGGGAATGGACATCAGTATTATTTAAATTGTTGTGTTTTCATCTGCTGTGCCTCTGTGGAAATGTTGAGTGCCACACAAGAGCTATAAATGAGAAATCCCTTGCTCTTAGTGACTTTGATTGCTATTATAATTGGAATAATTTGCATTTTTATGAAGATACCATTCTGTCTTTGGGCATCCATGGCAGTGCTTAATGTTTTGAAGATTATTTCAAAAGACACACCTAAAATTATTTGCTTTTAGTAGAATGGCTCTTAACTGGCCAGCCAAAACAAATTATGAGGGGGCAAAGGTAAAAGGGTCATAAGCATCTGAAGAAGCAGCTGTTGTTCTCAAGAAATTGACTCCTTCTCAAATGCCTGCAAAGACACTTTACTAAAACCTTCCCTTGTAGACACACTAAGAAACATTCTTCCATTCTTACCAAGCAGTAAAATTAGGGTTAGGACCTTTCATAACAGCAGGTCACTTAATCTTTCTGTTGTCCCTGAAATGCCTATTATAGAACTGGCTGATTTTTTCACTTTGATAGCCTGAGGCTCTGACTGTGTGGCTTCTGGCAGGTTTGAATACATGCTTAGTGTCTGGCATACTAGAACCAATGAATAAGTGGTACCACATTGCAAATATCATTCTCTATTGTCAGGAAAACCACTTTTTAAGAAAACAGACTGAAACTATACAGCTGAGGAGCTGGTACCTCTGTCACCCCACTACACTCACAATGAGCAATATTTTGTTCTGCACTTAGACTGTGTTGAAATGGGAGTGATTAAACTTGGGGGAAGTTTTTTCAGTGTCTGTGATTAAGTGCTCAAATATGGCTCTCCACTGTCCTGCAATCATATGCACACTTACAGAGAAAATGTACGTGTAAGTGAAAACTACACACTTCTGACTAATGTTCAGCAGAGCTTAATGACAAATATTATTTATTTATTTTTCAATTTCATAATGGTGGGCATTTACCGCCTCAGAGCCTGTGAAATACCAGAGTCAAAATGACGAATATAGATCAACTTGCACTTATCTAGCATCTTTCAAGCTAACATTAGAAATCTAACCATGCCTAGATATGGCCAATATAGAGTTTCTCTCCCAGATGAGTTTTGTTACTCCAGATATTGCAGCCATCCATTGATGAGAGATTCAGAAATATTTATTCTGGTGAAATAGTTTTTTTCTGCACAATCCTAGTAATTTAACTTGTGCCCTCTCTACTCAGCAAAGAAGATAAGAAGAAAGAACCCAGGTCTTTCTAAATGAAATGAAATCGATGTCCCAAATGAATTTTTTAATCACATTGCTTTGAATAAGGTAACATGTGAGTTAAGTGTATAGATTACAGAGAATTGCTTAATTTAACTGCAGGGTGCAACTGCTGCTTCCTGTTGTTTTTATCCCATTAAACTTCTCTGTCACACATGATCACATTGATTTCAGCTGGGACCAGTTAGGCAGCATGACACTACTTATTGGAGCAGGTTGGGATTGGGTCCAGACTCATTTAAAAAAGGAGATAAATGCTTCTAATGCTGGTATGTGAATATGTATTATATGCTATTTATATACAGGTTTTATTACAAAAAGCTGTATATAAATGCTGCTAGATACTTTCTATTATGTACCTGCTTGCTTGTGTTATAGGTTTGTATTAAATCTATAGATGACTTATAAAAATGTCATTAAAGTGGACAACTGGAGATACTTTTAACATTCAATAATCAATATTCATCGTTTATAATTGTGCCTTTTAAGAGTGAAAAGATTGGAAAGCATTTATTAGTATAGATAAAGGGTATCTTCTATGTACATTTTTGAAAGTTGCACTTATATTTCTAAGTCTGTCATTTTTACCTGCCTTAGCTTGGAGTATTGTTAATGGTAATTTGCAGGAAATAATGTCTTATGTTCACTTTTAAGCCTTGGCTGCATCAGACTTACAAAACCAGTTGGCATAACTGTAAATCAGCAACATTTGTTATCTTTATATCTCTTACAGAGTGACTCCAAATCATGATTAATCATCATGTATGCATTTAAGGTACAAAGTACTTTCAGCCTTAAAGGCCCTGAAACAAACTTCTGAGCAACTATAACCAAGCACATTTGTTCATCTATACTGGAGTTGTCTTCAAGCACATAGTAGACTAAATGACACAGGACTTTTTCCTACTAATTTTATTACAATATTGTTCTTTATGCCCTGCATAATTAAAGGTCTGTCATCATCTCCATTATAAACCTCTAATTTTGCTGGTTTATAACCTCGCCCATAATTTACTCTGAAAGGGAGGCTGCAATATGGGATCTTGTCCCAATCAGGGATTCTTCTTGCACTGACTAAAAATAAAGCTAAGTTTTTCAGAAGTGATTAATCAATTGCACCCTTCTGGTTTAATCTGGTAGAAGGGTTATAAATCTCCATGGGTAGGTAGAAGAATCTGCCTTTTCTGTAAAACAATATTCATTGCTCACTTATTTCAAACTTGTTTCTCTTGTCTAATGAACAATGTAAGTTTGTCACCTTTTTTAAGAAAAGAATCACCATAAATACAGGATTTGATGTCAGATGCAATGGTCTGATAGAAAGGAGCCTTCTCTTTCCAATTAGAATTTATCATTGTTAGCTTCTTGTCTTCTGGTATTTAAAAGCAACGAAAATGAGGTAAAATATATAAAGGGGCAGACATAGTAGACAATTTTAATATGAAATACTAGTATTTCATACTTATTCTGCACATATAGATATACAGATTAAAGACTTCCTAAATTAATACTGACACAAACTGCCAGAAATGTTATGAAGATACAGTCTGTCTATTTTATGATTGTTTCTTACACAACTACTGATTTTGTAATGGCATATTGTGAAGCCTTATAATGATTTGATAGAATTTCAATTGGTCTTTGTAGGCCTGTTTTTTACATTCTTCTTTGGCAATGGAATCTGAAACTATTATGCAAAGGACACAATATACCATCTCTTATGATCATGACAAAGCTATAAAATGTCCATTCTTTTGTAGACCATGACATTTTCAAATGCTTCTGATTTTATTAGCTCTTTTCTGTTACTGTGTTTATCCTCCCATGTCTCAGTAACATTATAAATGGTGCCATTGTTTTATATCACAGCTCCAAGTCATCCATTCTCTTATAGGAATTCAATCGGATCCAAGATAAGGGTATTCCTATTCTTCAGAGAGATAGACAGGGCCAGTTCAACTTTGAGCTTCTTTGTAAACCCATTCAGATGCTTTAGTATCCTTCAGTGTCAAATTGGAAGTTTTCCTAAATATCTGGGACACAGTGGATCACAAGTGGTCACAAGAGCCATTTCACTGAATTTCACTGAATTTTTTTAGAGTTGGAAGGGACCATAGAGATCATCTAGTCCAACTCCCCTGCTGAAGCAGGATTACCTATAGCTAGAGCATGTCACTCAGGACTGTCTCTAAAGAGGTAGAAAATGTGAAAAAAAAAAAAGAGGTGATTAAACAAGTGTAAGATTTACTAATTCAAATAGAAACAGTCCATTTATTTTCACCGAGTAAATCTCCCTGGAAATATTGGATAATAAGTCACATAACACCTGCCAAATGTATTATTTTATTAGGGTGGCACACTGTCAAATGAATGCATATTATCTTCACAGGTTTGTGACCACAATGTTGAAGTAAAAGGAAATTTTGCAGTTCACTTTTGTTAGAGACAGTTTCATTTCTATTTTCTACTATTTTTCCAAACCACGTTTGGTTTTAATATAAATGCATCTGACACTTTTTCTAGTATTTGGAAGAATATTAAAAGAAGCAGTCATAACAATTTGATGCCTGAAACTTCAGGCAGTGTTCAGAGTGATATTTAATCTCTGTGTCATCTCCTGCCAAAACCAAAGCACGGTGCAAAAAAATGCCATAGTCTGGGAAAGGCAATGAGAATCCATTCTCCCCACTGCACTTCCAGCAACTGCTATTGCATATGTTAGGTTTGAACGCTCTGGTTGTGTATTCATCTCAATTTCAGATCCAATTAAAAACTTATTGAGAATTCCACAGGCTTTGTCACCAGTTCAGCTCTAAGTTAAGTCATCGGCAGTGCCTGAACTTGACTGGCATTTTAATGAAAGAAAAAAGCATGAATCTCTGCATCACAGAGTGCAAAGTGTTCAGAAACAGCTTCTTCATGGTAACTGACATTGCTAAAACTTGCTAAGTGCTTGCAGACACATATTTCCAAACTGGATTTTAATAGGAATTCTGTTTGAACAAGGCTTTCAAGCTTGATTCCTGCATTTCATGTATGCATGCTGGTATTAATTGCAGTTACCCAACTCTGTACATTTTCAGTGGAGAGCAATACAACTGCAAGACTTAATTTCACATATTTGCACCATTCAGTAAATTGATCTACAAATAAGGAAGTCATAGTGTGGCTTCTAATTCTATCACTAACTCAACAAGCATATAAGAACTGCACTTTTTGATGTCACAGAACAACATGTTTTGTAATATCAATAAATGCATTTGTTTTTCCTAAACAAAATTTGATTGATCCTCTTTTATGGCTTTGTATGTCATGCTACAGCAAAACAGCAACTTCCTCTCCTGAAAAGGAAGGACAGAAATTAATTATGCATCAATACAGAATTGTTACAAATAAAATGGCCTAGCCCTTCACTTTGTTTACTACTACAAGGCACCCACTAAAGAAAAATATGCTCAGTGAGGAAGGTTTGGCAAGTCAGAAACTGTATTTTTTCCATGTTCTCAGCACATTACTATTTACTTTTTGCAACCATTAATGTAAGGTAAATTCTGTTGATATAAATAGAATATAGATTTAACAGCTTTACTTGAGACTCACTGTGTGATCAAATAAAACCTTCTTAAGCAGAAGGGGAAGCAATAGTTGCTTGTTAAACTAAAATAAAATGTCTGTCTTTTTGCAATAGAATAGCAAAAAGAAGCAAAATAGAATAGTCTGGCATTAATAAGCTCTGAAGGTGAATCCATGGTTTTCTTATCAGGATTACTCTCAAGAGTGGGGAACAAATACTTTCTGACAAATACTTGCTCCATTTTCTTGTGTAATGTACTTGCTAATGATAACAAAAGCCAATGTAAAATGAATTACATATACATATGAAATACATCATATTTATATTAACATTGGAACAGGCTACCCAGGGAAGTGGTGGACTCGTCATCCCTCCAGGTATTTAATAGACAGGTAGATGTAGTGCTTAACTATATGGTTTAGTGATGGTTTTTGTCAGTGTTAGGTTGATGGTTGGACTCAATGATCTGAAATAATTATATTCTTTGATAATTCTATATGGTCCTGCCTTGTTGACACCAGCTACAAAAGAAAGCCAGTTAACACTTTCCAACTAGCACGTTATAGATATTATAAACCTGTTTACATATATATCTGTTTTAGAACTACTGTAAATGCTGATGGGTGGGGAAACAGAGAAAGCACTAAAT
>JAOXNG010000052.1:6368754-6379538 GCA_028566535.1 Scolopax minor | reverse complement strand
AGTCTGGAATTTACAAATTGATACAAATCCTCTACATGTCAGTGTGTGATAGGTAACAGCCCACAGTTACTCCTAAGAAGAGGAGGTACTTAGATTTCCTTGATTTTGAGTTTCAGGTTCATATGACTGTTGACATTTTTCACCACATCACTTGGTGTTGAGTTGAACTTTTAGATACTTAACAGGTTTGTGCAAGTAAGTGGCCGCAAACTCTTACTCTGGACCACACAGAAAATATGAACGAGGTGCTAAGGACCCAGAAAAGTGCCTTAATGATGATACTGGAAGATGTTAGATGGAGAGGAGGGTTGTTCCTCACTGACAAAAGCGCAGTTCCAGCAGCTCCATAGGCCTGCTCAATCACCATACAGTTGGTGATACATGGAGTCTAAGCTTATAAGTGCAAGCTGGGATGCTTCAGCCTCTCCTGCTACAGCCTGTGCAAAGTATCAGCACACATGCTAGCCAGCATTTCCCTCTCCACCAAGAATAAACCTGCTCTTTATCAAATAGGCCACAGGGGAACTATCAAACATGTATGGCAAGGGTAATGTTTTGCAAGTGAGGTAGAGAGGGAAAACAGAGGGAAGCAAAATGGAAGCACCTGTTTGGCAGTGAGGAATAGCTGTACATGTGCAGCTGCTGCTCCACCTCCACAGATGCCGCATGCTTGTTGCTTTACTTTTGGTTGACCAGGTTCTCTGTAGGCCTGTAAGATTTAGTTGATGTTATTTAGAAAGGGAGACTCCTTCACCCTGTGGATTTACTCAGCTTTAATCAGAACTTCTATGGCAAATAGCAGACCTATAAAAGTTGTATCTATTTTTTAATTTTATTTTTTTCTAGAGCACAGTTTTGAATGGAAAGTTTTTTTACTATTGATCCTTAAAATAAACTGTGGATGACTTTTAGAGAACAATATGAGGTCCAGATTTTATTTTTGTTATCTTCTGCCTCCATTTACTCTTTTAACTGAGCCTGAAAGCAGTGTAATTTGTGGAAGAGCTACATAAAGTGATGGTGCTTAAATTTTAGAGTTTGTCTTTTTTCTTTAGTAGGAAATTTTTATGTTAGAAAATGCAGTTTCATTGCAATTTAAATGCATTCTAGGTTATTTCCATAACCACCTTGATTGCAATATCTTATTTGAAGTTAGGCATACATCTTTCCTATTGCAGGAAAGGTCCCATTCCTCAATCATATGTAGACACTTAATTTGTGCTGGAAAACGTCCAGCTTACACTATAATTCCATTGAACCATGAAGTATAGAAAGTATGAGGAGAGAATACAGGTTTTGTAGTGATATGTAAGTTGAAAATAATTGGCCTGCAAACTGAGTGTAGATGCCTAGCTATGCAGTAAACTGTGAAGAGTAGCCTAGTCAAAAAGGAATTAACTGCTATTGAATTTCAGGCCACCAATACTAATTGTAATAACCAATTCAAAACCAGCCTGTCTGTCTCTGCATTTATTTTTCTTTCCTGTTGCACAGATATATCATATGCTAACAATAAGTAATTAGCTCACAGATAAGTTATGTATGATAAAATTCAGACAGCTGAAATGCACATGCATCAATTGATTCTGCCATAGCATACACAAAGATAATTAGAAGTTGAGAGCATATGGGACAACAACATTAGGGTGTTCAGTTCATACGAAATTCAGCATTGATATAGTCTGCTTCAGAAAAGGAAAAAAATTAAATGTGGGAGGCATTTTTTGTTCAAAAAAAGGTCAATCCTCTATTACAATAGTAAAGAACAGAGTGATCTTTTGTAAAATACATCATTGGCAGTGATTTCTTCCATTTGTGTCTGCCAAGTTTTATGACAGTGTACATAAAACCAACTCTAAAGAATCTTATAATTAGAGTACTCATCTTGCATTAAAAATTGATACTAAAAAGTAAATCTCTTTAGTGGATGTCTCTTAACTCTGGTTGACAGTAGGCTCTGTCCTGCGTGTTTTACTCATAATTTAGTGCTAGTGACATTGGTGACTTTTGTACGAGGCCAGCAGGGTTTGCTCTGAGTCATGTTTGCTCAGAGGGAATAGATATAAAAAAATTACCTTTAAGAAAAGTTATAGTATAATCCAAAACCTCATAATTTCCTGTTAAATAAACACATTGTTTTTCATGTGAAGGAATCACGTTCAAGGACCCTTTTATATCTGTATGCTTTGAGTATGCTGCAATACAATGAATTGTAGTCTGCTGTCCTCATTTTATATACCATTTTGAAGGCACTCCTGTATAAACACTCCTTCAACACACACACCTCCAGTGCTGTGTACAGCTCTGCACAGCATCCTCAACTCATGGGGAAACCTCTTTTCTGCGTCATGCTACAGTGATTTGTCACAAGAAAATGTCCCTCTGAAATCCTACAAGTCTGCTAACTGGGGGCATGTTGTGCTTTTTTGAATGTGGTCACTGCCAAGGAAACACTAAACTGCTCCATGGCCCCTACTGTGAGATAATCAGAGAAAGGGAGGAAAGGGAAGAAAAACATGACATAGCTCTGTTATTCTGACACAACTTTGGAGTAGCTCTTTTGAAAGAGCTCTTTTGCTGGCCACATTTATCCCTGTCAAAGAAGATCTGCTTATAGAAACCTATATCTTTTCCTGAGAAATGTTAACATGTTTAGATCGATACATCAAGAGGGGCTCCTCAAATTCGATCTGCAGTTTGCTCTGATCTACCACACACCTGCAGCTTCCAGTGCTTCCCAGTGTGAATTGCTTCTGCAGACAGCCTCCATACATGGTCCACAGTTACCTTCCAGCTGGGTGTTTGCCACCCAGCCTTGTGTGCAATGCTACCTGGCTTAAAATGCTTTGCAGATAGATGTTAGAGCCTCTTTCCTTTTTTGCCTAACTATGAAAGTCAACAAAAAATCTGCTCTCAGCTTTGTATCTTTGAGTGTCAGCATCAAACTTTGCAACAGTATGTGTGTTGAGAACATCTTTTTATTCAGTTCTGTTCTTGATTGATTTTAATTTCTCCAGGATTACATTAAAAATACTTTGCATTCAGTAGCACATTTTCTGTGCCATTTATTTACCATTTGTTCATCATTTCAAGAAAAGCAGAAGAAACACAACTGTGACAATTGACAGCATGTATTGTTTTTCTAAGACAATTCTTGTAATTAGTATGTTAATTTCTCACAAATATAACCAAAACTATATTAGCAACCAGTATTACCTTTTGCTTCTGGGGAGAAAATAATTACCAAATTGTTCAAGAGTCTCCTGGGAAAGGAGAATAGAAAATCTGATTTAAAACAGTATGATGTCTTGAGAAAAATCACACTATGTCCCTGTCATATTTTTATCTATTATGGCGATGTCTGCTGATGCATTTCCATTTGAAGAGTGTTATAAGTTATCATGCAACTAGAGTTCTTCTGAATTATGGCTAGTTAAGTATTAATAAGCAGAACATAGGAATCTGCTAAATGTGTGGCAGAATAACCACTAGCTAAAGGTGGAATTGGTCCTTTTAGATCAACTTGTATGCTACTACTAAACCTTGACCTTGTGGGGTTTTTTTCTCTCTTTTTGGCAAGGGAATTTGTAAAATAGTTATTTGATAAGATTTTTTAAAAGAATCCTTAAACTGTATTTTCTCTGTACTTCTGAATATTGCAATCCAGGCCAAATTTGCTTGTCATTCTGTGTGTTAAAAGATCCAGGATGTCTCCAAAGGAAAGATCATCAGGGTTGGCATAAACCTCCTTCTGGGCTTCTGTAGCCCAGATAACCTTAGATATCTTCTGCTGATTCAGACACTTGTGATGATTATTTCATCTTTTCTCACCCTGTAAACATACACATTTCTTGTCTTAAACTATGGAGTGTAAAAATAAGCAGTGAAGTGATGCCATGTGCTGATGAATCAATGTGAAAGGAGTTTGGCAAATTATAACTTACTTTAAAAAGAGGAGGCCCTTCCTAGATGTTTACTTTAACGGACAAGATGAAGAGTTTTTTTCAATTAGGTAATGCAGCACCAAGTTTAAGTACATACTTCATGCTTTTTTTCATAATTGAGGAGTTTTGGTTACTTGTAGTTTGAGCCTATGATATTTCCATGAGTTCAAGGTCTCTGATACCAGAGTGACTTCAAGTCAATGTGGATCAGCTGAGGCAACTACAGGGAATATGGACTGAGAGGAGTCAAATCCCGATAACTTTGCTGTCACCGGGAAAACAGTCTACACAAACCTGCCTTGCAGTATGGCTATTTCGCCATTTGATTTAATATTGCAAAAAGGCAGTTTACTGCATTGTAGGGCCACTTGGCAGAAGGAAGAGAGATTTGTAGATGTTTACAAAATTGAGTTCATTTTAGAACTGATTCAAGTCCCCATTAGTAAATCTGGACCAATAAATTAAATATTTTCCAATGCATTTCAAAAAATATTAAAATATAAAAGGAGTCTGGCTCATCCTTTGTAAAATAACAACAGTTCAAAACCCAATGTAATTAATTTTTATGTACATTCAAACATTGGGAAAGGTGAAAATTCTCCCTTGTTACATGCTATTTCAGGAAAACTCTAGCTCACAGAACAGATTTATAGCAATTCTCAAACATGTAATCCCAGATAAGCCATGCACTACAAAATATAAAAGGACTTAGCTTAGGAACCTGGTATATATTTATCATAAAACAATGAATATGAACATGAAATAAAAGAACCGAAAAAAAATTTAAAATAATTTACCTCCTTTTAGAGGAATTGGATAAGAAAACAGTTCAAGAGACAAATTGGATCAAAGAGCACTCAGTATCAAAAAATAAGGCAGTATTGTTTGCAAAATGAAAGGGTTAAGGAACGATTTGATTAGTTTAGCATAAAGACAGTGAATTTCCTTAGGTGTCTAATATTTGTTCACATTGATTGCATTCACCATGACAACTTCCATGACAACATGATGTATTGTGTGTATACAAGTTAATGATACCATATATTCCCAAATCACATGTCCAGGATATTGTCTTCAGAGTAAAAGAATATATTGTTAAAGTATTGCTTTTCAAAATATAGAGTATTAGAGCTGATTTTATTTAAATTACTAAAACAGCTAAGTTTCAGTTTCCCAGAAAAAAGCTAATGCTACAAAATTTCTATGCTTTACTCCATAATAAATGTAAAAGGAAAACTATAAATTCTTTAAACTAGAGTCCACAAAGAAACATTATGTCTCTTTCAATTACTAAGATATTATGGAATGCAGTTACCATGGATTAAGGTAGTGGTTGTACCATGGTCTGCTTAATTTCACTGATTTGGTGTTATAAAATAATAACACCTTCTTTTTTCAATTGAGCTGTGATTGTGCTGAAAATACCTTGCAAGATAAAACTGAAATCTAGATTCGCTCTCTGAATTTAAATACGAGAAAAATGTGCAAAACTCATATTCTGCATTATCCTAATCAGTTTAACTTTATAGTGGAAAATGAATTTATGATAGTATACCACAGAATCATTATGCATTTGACCTTATTAAACTGGAGTAGAAGCAAATTGTATACCATTGACCTTAACCTTGGCTCACTGTCTAGATGAAAGAAAATAATTGCACTAGTAAAAATAATAAAATGGCTGTGCACAGCTCTGCAAATTGAATGGAGCTTGGCTCAGTGCTATTAGGAATGATTTAACCTATAGAAATGGAGTTTTGTAATTAATAGTGAACAGGGACAGGAGAAAAAATACCAGTCCACTGGCTGCCTTTAAGCAGGAGTGGATGGATGCAATTGTATTAGCAGCTAGTTGCTATAAATATCGAGATTGGTTTTAAAGGCTGGAACAGAAGAAATGCATAGTAGGGTGGAGATGGTATGATCTAGAATGAGGGGCATTTGTAATCAAAATGCAACAATAAAAATGTAACTAAGGAATCCCTAACTATTACTACAATCAAGAAAATGGAGATATTGAGACTTGCTGCGTATGTTACTTTGGTGAAAAAAATAAAAACTGGAAAGATGCTTTCCCTGAGCCCAGTGAAAATATTCCAGTTTTCATTTTAGGTAAATAGCATATTTTCTATTGATGCTGCTGGAGAGTGTAACAGGTCATGGGTACATGCATATGATCGCTTAGATGGAAGGAAATGAAGTTCCAGAACTGATAAACCAAGACCCAGAAATCCTAATGCAGGGATTGGCATTAAGTGGCACAAAGTCTCCCAAGGCCACTTGATCTTTGATTTTAAATTTTAATCAAAATAATATGTTGTATGGTTGTTGTGGGGATTTTTCTCCCTCCAATTACTATTATTTCTTCCAGAAGTGATAAAGAGTTATGATTTGCCCTATTAATTTAATTTGTACTGGATTGATGTAATTGAGAGTAGAATTTGTCCTGTGCTGTTTTAAATTAAAAGAGAGCTCCACCAGGCTGATTCTTTCATATTACAGTGCATGTTCATGACAACATCATTTAATTCTCTCTGTACTTTCAGCCTTTTATTCCTTTCCTCATGCAGAGTAGCACTCTGATACCATCAGTCAGGTGAGGCATTCTAGTGCTTCCTTCACAGAATTTGTCTATTCCCAAAAGAAAAAAACACACAAAAAAGAAAAGCCGGGGAGACTTTGATGAACATTTCACATTTTGCTTTTAATATTAATGTTACAGTACTAATGAGATGATTTCATTACTAACACAAGCATGCTGAGAATATTTTTTGTGGCAAAGCAGTGCTACACAATGTTTACTGCCCAGCTGTTAACATGAAAAGGGGACACATTGGCAATATAACTAATACACAGTTGGCTTTCTTTGTTAAAGTGGTTTCGTGCCAAACACATGAAGTTTTAATTATAAGCAGTTTGAAATATTTATGTTCTTTGCATTTCCTTCTCTTGTACAGAAACAAGATAAAAGTTCTTTTGAAATTTGATGACAGAAAGTATTCGATACCAACACAATGCGACTGTGGTGCCTAATTAATTAGTCTGAGTGAATATTTAGCTGTTGGGTTTTCTATTATTGCATTCTCTGCTAAGTGATACCTTAAATCAAAAAGTTTCTTTGCTTAAAAATGACCTAAAAGAAATAATCCTCCATTGCTCCTTTCTTACCTCTCTTCTTCAGTCCAAAAAAGATAGTTTGATCCACTATGGGACTCAAGCATCACTGCATACGTGTGGTTTCTAGAATGAAATCAGCAGATCTGAGTCACTTAACTATCCCTTCAATGCATAAAAGGAGTCTTTAGCATCTAAAGCCCTTTTCTGCATTGGAACATTCAGTTCATTTAAAGGTTCAGCTAAGCTCACCCTTTTTTTAATATCACAGCTGGCACCACGATGATGCAGTTAGCTTTGTGAAAAGGCTTCGTGGTTAGCAGAGACATCCACAAAGAGATAGACCTGGGTTTTATACCCTATTCAGCTTTGAAACTTTCCTATATGCCAAAGCAACTAAGACTCATTGGCTAGGAAAAGTGAAAAGAGGAGATGATGTTATTATAGTGCTGAGTAGGAGACAAGACATGCGTTCTACACCAAAATGTGCTTTGTGGTTTTGTGGATTATTTTTTGACTTTTAACATAATGACAATATAAATTAAAATATAGAAACACTTTTTCCTGTTTTCTGGAGAAATAACTAGTCATTTGACTGCTGTATATGTATGTGTGTGTGTATGTATACATATATACAGAAAATATATATGTATATATATGTACATATATATCATCTTTGCCTCATTTTTTTGAATGGTTACTGTGCCTCTTGTGAAACTCACTCTTATAAGTGCACATCAGGTGGGCTCTGAGTCTGCCATTGCCAACAGGGAAACTAAATGGAAGAAAACTTTAGGTTCAGAGATCATTGTAAATTCAGCAGGATTTTGAGGAGTGTTATTGAAGTTATATTTTCAGGTCCTTTCATGTATTTGAACTCTCATTTTTACAATTGCTCTGATTTTCAGAATAGTACCATCAGTTGAAAAGTGATTCTTCTTTATTTTTTCCCTATAATAATTTGTCCCTAGTCGGAGAGAGTGAATCAGTACTTTTTCTGATGGGTACACCACAGTGTCTTCTAAGATGGGGAGGGGAAAATGTGATGCACAACAGGGAATTGTTGTGGTATCTTGTCATTGTTGGAAAGAATACATTTGCTTAAGCATGGAATTTAAAAACAAAAAAACAAACAAAACACACAGAAAAACAACCCAGAAACCTGGATAGATGTCTAAACACAAACTTGTCTAATTCTGGACTGCAACTTCTGCAAGATGGAGCAATCACCGCTGCACAATTAACTACATCATGTCGGTTCAATTGCAACCGCATTTTCTATCCTTCATTAAAGGAACAGCAATAAGTGTCTACACTGCAGACTAAAGAGTACTGCAGACATACCTGAGTTTTAAATGAGCTGTCTTGGATACTGGGAATCCTTGCCAAGATCAAGGTAAATTAATCTTCCTGATGTCTGTTTTGTCATGGCTGTGCAGTTCTCATTACCTAGACTAGCTCATATAACATTAACTTGAGTTTCTTCTAACTACAGTGTTTTCCATATTTCAGATATATCCCAAATCAGTTTCCTTTTTTCAGCCAGACAAGAAAAAGCCAACAGCTTATAGTACAGTACAGTCAAAATGCTTCCTATCCTTGCATGTCTCACGACACCTCTTAACCACCTTTCTCCCAGTCTGCATACAGTAGTGACCCTACCTGTGTGTTCATCACATCTCCTGAAAGTTGCTGCCTGATAAGCATAATTTTGTTTTGTGGGGCTTTTTTTTGTTTTTGGTTGTGGTTTTTTTTGGTTGTTGTTCTGACCAGTATTTCACTACTACCATGTACTTTTCATACTTTTCAGCTGAATTCCTCTTCCATTTACCTTGTACTCCAGGTCATCTATAGACCGCAAGATTTGATAATCTCCCTTCCATCTTGCCTGTTGGCTTGCTCTGGCTCTGAGTGAGTTGTTGTTGGCTCAGCAGGATATCTAGAGAAATGTCCAGTGTCAAATGGGATAGACGGACTTCTTGACAGCCCACTTGATAAGCATAGACTATTTTAATTTAGAAAAGGAAAATGCAATGTTCGTAGCTTCACTTCTAGATTTTTTTCATTGACTGTTTTAAGGGGTGAAAAATGGATCAGTGAATTGTGTAAACAAAAACCAAATACTCACTGAATATGAAACAAAACAATCAAAGAGGAGGGAGAAATACGAGAAGAAATTAGTAAATACAGTTTTCCATTAACATGTGGCTATAACCTTGTAAGAAACATTTCCACAGTGCCCAACCAACTGCAGTGCCTCAATCTAAAGAATCACCTCTGCACTGTAGCTTTTCTTGCAGTAAGGCTCTACTGCCTATATTTGTGCAACTGGGTAATCAAACCCATCTGCAATTATTTGATGATTTCTTTACCTCAGAAGGCCTTTCTCTCTTAAACTTTTTCTGGGACACAAGGAAGTGTGTTTTCCTTGTGTTTTTTTTCCAGTGCTAATTAATTTCTATTGCCTTCAAACATTTTTGGTTTTTTTACTTACATCATGTAAAAAAAAAAAAAAAGTTGCATCACGGGAAAAAGGTTTATAAATGCCATCATATTTTCTTCACCAAAAAGATTTAGAGGACCAATTAATGATATCCTTCTCTCTAATATAAAATGTTCCTGTGTAGCTCCATAGAACTCTTTCCCAAGCCAGAGCTGTGAAGCCCAATTGACTGGGGAAGGATAGAAATTAATCAGAGGACATTAATGAACATTTATAAGGGCTGTAAGTAATGCTATACATATGACATGCCTAGGTTGAGCATCTGCCCAACAAAAAACCAAAACTTTTGGACAAATAGTCAGAATGTTTTTATTTCCTGATACAGGCTATAACTTAACACAGCCTTCCTCCCTTTTTTGATTGGTTGTTTTTAAAATGCATTCCAGTCTTTTGATCTAGTTCCATAATGATTATTTAGAGCTTCACGAGGCTCTGTGAGCTTGATTCTCTGTAGTTTGCAGTCCATGCTTTGGTAGCAAGTTATGCTCTAGAGTTAGAGGCTTGCAGGTAGGAAGTCCAATTAAAGAGTTTCCTAAAGGGTTTGATGTGCTTGAGTGTGAAAAGTCTGGTAATTCCTGTAGTGCTAAATCCTTCAGCATGCTCTTTTGGGGAGGCAGGAACAATCATCAATGAAATGATGCTGACCTTCTACCTTGCAGGCAACCTCACAGACAATATATTCTCAATAAGTGAATGGATCCTTAGGTAAAAAAATCATGTCCCTTACTAAGATTTGAGCTAAGATATTAATAAATGCTCCTTTACAACCATTACCTACAGGTGTCATTTTTAGCATCTGACTTTATTTTAATTAAAACTCTATTCCCTACATGCAGCCATTTAAGTCTTGCAGATTGAAACATTTTGGCAAACTCATGAGATTGTAACACAAAAATATCTTCAAGAATGCTTTTCATTCAGCTCTCTTATGTTTCATAACGATGTCACAATAAGACACAATAAAACATGGCTGTTCCTGTACCAGTGATGTGAAAGCAGAATGCAATGTATATTAAAAATACTGAAATTTTCTGCCCATTGCAGAAAAGCCAGTCTCATCATTTCTTATAGTGTTTTTGCTGTAAAGATTCATGGAATTTTGATTTTTAAAAATATCTCAAAGACTACCGCTTCTTTCTTTTTCTTTTTTTCTTTTTCTTTTCTTTTTCTTTTTCTTTTTCTTTTTCTTTTTCTTTTTCTTTTTCTTTTTCTTTTTCTTTTTC
>JAOXNG010000052.1:6314292-6325652 GCA_028566535.1 Scolopax minor | reverse complement strand
TGGTGGGGGCATCGGGCTGCCTCTGTAGGCTCGCTCGCTGCGGCCAGGGTCGAGCAGCTGCTGCTCCGCTCCCTCTTCTCTTCGTGGTCCCTCTCCGCGGCCTCCTTGACCCCTTCGGCCATCGCTTCCCCTCTTCCTTCCTTGCCTCCTCTCAGCTTTCCCTCTCCCTCTTGTTCTTCTGTTCTCCCTTCTTGCCTCCCTCATCCCTCCCCTGCCTTCCCTTTCAGGTCCCTGGCGCATCCTCCCCTTCCTTGCATCTCCCTTCTCCCCCATTCTCCTCCCTCCAGCTGGCTCCAGCTTTCTTCACTTCTGTCCTGGCTCCCAGCTGCCAACTCGGTAGCTCCCCACAGCAGGAAATGAAAGGGACAAGTTGGGGAATGGGGAAGGTGTGGAGAGCAATGTATTGGTTATTGACTGATTTGTTTAAAAATAAAAAAAAAAAAAGAAGGGTACCTTCTAACTCAGGAGATGCTGTAGCTCCAGTTCTTCTGCTTAAAAAAATGGCAGCACAGCTGGCCTGACTAGTAAGTGAAGGGTTCTTGGAAGCTACCTCTATATCAGTGCAGTCATAAGAGCAAATTACATAATGTTTTACCAAAAAAAAAGTTCTTCTCAGGTTTCAGTAGTGTCAGGCTGGTGAATTGTGACTTTGTTTTGCCCTGCAAGCCAGGGTGGTGGTGTTATTCCTGGGGATGGGGGCTGCGTGCCTGTGCATGTTTCTTCCATATCTGTTTACTTCAGTCGGTCACCTGGAGCTGATCTGCTTGTGTTGTGGATCGTTCATTATATTTCTGTAATCAGTTTACCACCTATTTATTTAAACTAGCTATAGTAAGTGACAGAAACAGTGCGTGTGCATGCCTATCTATCCCTTGAGTGAATCTCACTATTACCATAGTGGTAATCTGTATGCGTTGATGCTATAGATATGTACATTGAGTATTGATATTGCTTTTTTATGTCTGCATCTTCATCCTTTCTATATTGTGCTATCCTAGCGCAGATGTTTGGGCTTGCATAACATCAGCATTTGTGTTTAATATCCCTGAAATACTCGGCAACATGAGCAATGCAGGATTGAAGACAGTAAATATGCATAACATTGGAATCTCCTTTGGTTATTATACTTTGTTAGTTATGCATGTTTGGCATGTACAAGAGATAGAAATATATTTGGCAGACTTCAGAGTTATTTGTGTTTGTCTACAGAGATTTACATTCCTTATTTGAAATCATTCTAGCTCCCATGTATTTGTTTGGTTGTTAAAATCTTTCATGTTATTTTAAATTCAGTGCTTGTAGTTTATCTATAACCCTTGGCAGGTACAGTACCTCAGTGGAATACAATTTTTAACCCAAATGACATTTTGTAACAATGACAACTTAAAAACATTTTCTTTTTTCTTTCCTTCTTTCTTCTTTAGATTCTTTATCTTTGTTCAGGAGCCTAAGGTTGCTTGCTGATCACAAGAAGATGTTTCTGTGGCTCTTTCTGGTTCTCTCATCTCCAGTTTCTTCTACAACTGCAGATGCTGTTATATCTGTGGAAATATGCAGTGTTTGCTCCTGTGTGTCAGTTGAGAATGTACTCTATGTCAACTGTGAGAAGGTTGCAGTCTACAGACCAAATCAGCTTAAACCACCATGGTCTAATTTTTACCACCTCAACTTTCAAAACAACCTGCTAATTATTCTATATCCAAATACCTTTCTTAATTTTACACATGCGGTGTCCTTGCAACTGGGTAATAATAAGTTGCAGAACATTGAGGGAGGGGCCTTTATGGGTCTTAGTGCATTAAAGCAGTTGCACTTGAACAACAATGAATTAAAGATTCTCCGAGCTGACACTTTCTTTGGCATAGAGAACTTGGAGTATCTCCAAGCTGACTACAATTTAATCAAGTTTATTGAACGGGGAGCCTTCAATAAGCTTCACAAGCTGAAAGTCCTGATCCTTAATGACAATCTAATTTCGTTCCTTCCTGATAACATTTTTCGATTTGCTTCTCTAACCCATCTGGATATACGAGGGAATCGAATACAGAAGCTTCCATACATTGGAGTTCTGGAACACATTGGACGAATTGTTGAATTGCAGCTGGAAGACAACCCTTGGAATTGTACTTGTGATTTGTTGCCTTTGAAAGCATGGCTGGAGAACATGCCCTACAACATCTACATTGGAGAAGCTATCTGTGAAACCCCTAGTGACTTATATGGAAGGCTCCTAAAAGAAACCAACAAGCAAGAGTTGTGCTCCATGGGGACAGGGAGTGATTTTGATGTGCGCATTCTGCCTCCATTGCAGCTGGAACCTGGTTACAGCACACCCAATGGCCACACCACTCAAACATCAGTGCACAGATTAGTCACAAAGCCGCCAAAGACTACAAATCCTTCAAAGATCTCGGGGATAGTAGCAGGCAAAGCACTGTCTAATCGCAATCTCAGTCAAATTGTATTTTACCAGACCCGGGTGCCTCCTTTAACTCCTTGTCCAGTTCCCTGTGTTTGCAAAACACATCCTTCAGACTTGGGATTAAGTGTAAATTGCCAAGAAAGAAATATAGAGTCAATGGCTGAACTCATACCAAAACCTTTAAATGCCAAGAAACTGCATGTAAATGGCAATTATATTAAGAATGTGGACACTACAGATTTCGTTGAGTTTGAGGGGCTGGATTTGCTACATTTAGGCAGCAATCGGATTTCAGTGATCAAAGGAGAAGTTTTCCACAACCTTACAAATTTACGGAGATTGTATCTCAATGGTAATCAGATAGAGCGTCTGAACCCAGAAATGTTTGCTGGCCTCCACAACTTGCAATATCTGTATTTGGAATACAATGTTATCAAAGAAATCCTAGCAGGCACCTTTGACTTGATGCCAAATTTGCAGCTGCTCTACCTGAACAACAATCTTCTACGAAGCTTGCCAGCATACATTTTTACTGGTGCACCACTTGCTAGACTGAATCTGAGGAACAATCATTTCATGTATTTACCTGTAAGTGGTGTTCTTGATCAGCTAAAATCTCTTACACAAATTGATTTGGAAGGTAATCCATGGGACTGCACTTGTGATTTAGTTGCTTTAAAACTGTGGCTTGAAAAGCTAAATGAAGGTATTGTGGTGAAGGAACTGAAATGTGAAACCCCTGTACAGTTTGCTAACATTGAGCTTAAGTCTCTGAAAAATGAGATCCTCTGTCCTAAACTTTTAAACAAGCCATCTGCTCTGTTCACTAGTCCAATGCCCACTGTTACTTTTACAACACCTCTAGGACCAGTTCGGAGTTCTCCTGGTGGCCCAGTTCCGTTGTCCATCCTAATCTTAAGCATATTAGTTGTGCTTATTTTAACAGTGTTTGTTGCTTTTTGTCTTCTTGTTTTTGTGCTTCGGCGCAACAAAAAACCAACCGTAAAGCATGAAGGGATTGGAAGTCAAGAATGCAGTTCTATGCAACTGCAGCTAAGAAAGCACGATCACAAGTCAAACAAAAAAGATGGACTAGGTGCAGAAGCCTTCATTCCTCAAACCATTGAGCAGATGAGCAAAAGCCATACCTGTGGCTTAAAAGAGTCTGAAACGGGCTTCCCATTTGCTGACCCACAAGGGCAAAAAGTCATTCTGAGAAACATTAATGACAAGGAGAAAGATTTATTGCATGTGGATACCCGAAAAAGACTTAGCACAATTGATGAACTGGATGAGTTATTCCCTGGCAGGGATTCTAATGTATTTATTCAAAACTTTCTTGAAAGTAAAAAAGAATACAATAGCATAGGGGTCAGTGGCTTTGAAATACGTTATCCAGAGAACCAACAAGACAAAAAAAACAAGAAATCTCTAATAGGTGGTAATCACAGTAAAATTGTAGTAGAACAAAGAAAAAGTGAGTATTTTGAACTAAAAGCTAAACTTCAAGGTTCACCTGACTACCTACAAGTCCTTGAAGAACAAACAGCTTTGAATAAAATATAGGTCATGCAATCTTATTGCCTACAGAGGACATTTATTTAATGATGAAAGTGCCTTTTGTTGACTTTTAACTTCCAAATACTATATTATATTGATAGGCATAGAGGCAGGCGTATCCAAGGGTGTCTGATTAACTGTAGCTGCATATGATTTGTCAAGTAGAGGAGAATTTCCTTAATAGATCTTACTACATAAAGCTCATGCCCTGTGGAATCCTGTAGGGATACTGCTAACTCTATTGCCAAAGGGATGCTTTATACACGTTACACTGAATTTAACCTCAAGAGGCATATATGTTTTGTACCTTAAATGCAAAACCATCGTCTCCTTGTGATTTGTTAGAACAAACACAAGAAACCTGGTACTGGTATTTGTACCTCAGCTGGGTCCTTCATCCTGCACGTGGATTTAAGTTGGTGGAACTGGAGTAATCCTTTGATTTGTGGTGTTGTAATGGCACTGTTTAAAGATTATCTGAAAAGTAACAAGCATGCAAAGCGAGAACATTCGATAGTATGTGTAAATTGGTTACATTTATGGCCTGCATCTTGAAACCACTGGAATTATAATGTTAAATTGTGCAAATATTTGTTTAAAATATACCATGCATTACATACTATGAAATAAATTTGACCATTTGAAGCATACATGTCTATACAGAAAATTAAAAAAAAAAAAAAGAAAGAAAATAGTTCAAACTGATTTCTGCAGTATTTATGGCATCTGAAGAAAATATTTGATGTTTATGCAGAATCTGTTGTAAGACTTATCTCTGATTAAAACTAGAGTTCTTTCTCAGTTATGTGAAACACTTGCAACCCCAACAGGTTGTCCAAAATTGTCAAAGTGCTTACTGTGTGAGCGTAGCAGAAATTATTTTTGTAATATAATTCATATTTATGAAATACTTTGTATACTAAATAGGAAAAATATGTACTCCTTAATATGTATTTAATATGCCTGACTTGTTTTCCTGATCACAATGCATTAATCATTCAGTATAAATAAAACCAGAACAATATACCAAACAGAATCTGAGGATGTAATGTGTAGAGGTATCCAGAATTAAGTGATCAGATATAATAATAATAAAATTGTTCTGTACTATTCTTGTGAAATTAGCATATTATCTTATTTCAGATTTGTTAACAATGGTACATTTTAAAATAGATTCATTTGTTTTTTAGTACTGTGTCTCAGGCAATTATTTGCCATCAGTTGTCTTGCTTTTTGGGGTTCTCAGCTTAATCTAAATAGTTTTCACTAGAAGTATTTACATGAATTCATGGTAAGGGTAATATTTTAATTGTATATGCATAAGTTTTCTGTTCTTATTATCTGTCTGGCTGCTGCCAGAAAAAGAAATGACCAGAACAGTGATCAATGTGGCAAATCATGTCTGTTTAAAACCACAGTGTAGAATAAATATAGTGATCTCAGTTCAGAGTATTGTGTAGCTCATACCTAGAGAGTAAAAACTTGCCTTTGTGAAAGCTGAATCTGAATAGCTAGGAAAAAATAATGAGGAGAATGGAAAATTCCCACTGTATCTCACTGATAGATAATGTCTTGAGATGAAAATGGAGATATATTGGTAAAACATCATACAGCAAATCTATACTATGAGATTAACAAAATTTCTTTGACTTGTAAAGAAACTTTTTAGTTAATTTCAATGAGCTTTGGATAAGCCTACCTCCCTTGCTACCAGAACCTTCCTTCCCACCTTTTATAATCAATACATAAATCAATTACGATTAATAGGCTATAAACATGAATGTTTTTAATTAATTGGAAACTAGGAAATATTACAGCAAGACCCAGTGATAATACTGTGGAGATGGTTATGTCAGCTATTTTCATTATAAACCTCTAATTTCAGGGCTCTATGACACTGCTGTGAAATTTTTATACTGGAATCATACTTGGCAAACAGCCTGCAGTATATTTTTAACTAAGTTTACAAAAGAAAAAGCACTTCTTTATTTAAGAGAAAGCAAAAGACAAAATTTTCTACTTTCAGACATTTGTTTATGCTCTTAGAAAGGGGGTTGTTTTATTATTTTTCTCCATTTTACAAAGTATATACATAACTTCAGCTAATAAAACAAAGGAGATGTGTGAGAAATGGCTGAGTTTCATTCAGAAAAGATGCTACTGTCCATGCACAATAGTTGACTTTATTCAGGATGTCATAGGGATTTTCAGGATGTGGATACTACGTATATGCATTTCTAGGACAAAAAGTTTTTGGTTGTCCAATGATGCAGTACACAGACAAGGCTTGAAGAACATTTGAGTTGAGACAAGAATCTGTGGATTAAGGAGTGTTAAAGATGCAATGCTGTGATAGACTGTAATGGCTGAGAATATTGGGGCACTGTGCCGATTCTGCACGGTGCTGCATGTCTTTGGGGATGTGTCAAGATTTACTGGGATTTGCCAAAGTATAGGACTTTTAAAATGCTTCAATGCATTGTCAGAGACTGTCATGTCCCATACCCTTCTCTCAAGAGACATGTATTAAAAACATTAAAAATAACAAATAAGCTAATACTTTTAAGTGATGTTAAAACTGATATGCTTATGACTCGTGTTGTCCTGAGTTAAAAGAACAATTATAAATGATCATACCTTCCTCAGCTAAAAAATTTAGATTTTGTTTTGTTGTGTGGTTTTTGTTTTGTTTTTTTTTTTTTGTTAGTTTTGGGATTTTTTTTGTGATGAGATCTTCTATTCAATAGTCAAAGGAGGAAGAACTGAACTGTTATGCTGGGGTCAGATTTTCCTGCTGGGAAAATTGCACTGGGTCAGATTTTCCTGCTTATTGAGGTTCCAATCCAGTAAAGTGTTTAAACTCAACCTAAATCATCTTCAGAGATACTATTCATGATCTAATAATTAAACAGATGCCCACAGATGGGGCTTAGAGTTTTGTCTTTGACTTCAAAAAGAGCCATCTCAGAAACATTGTGTATAATACGTAGAGTCCAGTGACTCTTTTGGGATGATGCAGTTGAGTGTAGGTTCACCAGCATAAATTAAGGTTGCACAATCTGGACCTTCCTGTAGAAATTGTTCCTAAGTGTTTTACGTATGTGGTGCAATATGTAGGCATAATAGTGTGAGTGGAGAATGCAGAAGTTGGCAAAATACTATATTTCTGTGAAATTGTTACTTTAAATTAAAACCTTAATATCAGTTTATTTCCTCCATGTTTTGAAACAGTGTATGTTTTGGCACAGCAATTTTAATGTGATGTCCATTCAAATCTATAGCCAGTTGAGTTGCTTTGTGAAGGTGACTCTTCGGATGTGGCTTAACAAATCTATCTGTTCATTTTATTGGTTTGAGTGGCCATGCTTGTAAAATAGCTGTTCAGACCCCTAGAGATAAATTAAATCAGTGAAGGTGTTAACATAATCTGTTGTCTTCATTGTACTATAAAGAATTTTCCATTTTTAAATAAAATCAATAAAGTGTAATTGTTTCCTTGAAAAATAAAAAAAAGTGCAGTTTTATCAGAAAGCAATTACCATGATGCAAGAACACAAGACCATTAGACGATTTATGTGTCACATTTGGTGTTCAAGGTTGACAATAGTATAGAAAACTAGTATAGAAATTAAAAAAAAAAAAGCCATAATGATGATATAAAAGGCATGGTCTTGTGAATAATGTTTAAAAATGTTTCAGAATCAACAAAACACATCCAGAACTTAATGGTGGTATAATATCTATAATATCTTTTGCATGATTTGTACATTGATACTGTATGAAATTAGCACAGTGAGTTTTGGGTTTTTTTTGTTGCATCCAAAGAGTTGGGAAGGAAATATAAGAATGTATTTACAATCACTCTATTTTGAAATAAAGTAAAGAAAACAAAATGTATTGGTTTTACCCTCTTTCCATCATTACTATTCTAGGTTAGTTTATAATTACCATAGCTACTTATTACATCTAGCCCAATGTATACCACAGAAGCTATTTTTTTATTAATTTTGTTTGCCTTCAGCAACATCAAAATATTAACCAGCTTTGACTTAAAAATTTGTATGAAATACTAATAATGTTATTTGGTACTATTGTATTTCTGAAACCAGACTTTGTTAAGTGCCTGTAATATTCTATTTCAGATCATTTATACATGGATGAAAGAGAATCTATAAAATAGTCAAACAGTAATGTTTTCTAATCACCTTGACAATTTATTATTTTTCATGAAAGCTTTTCCCATCTTGTGTTGTCTAGCAAAATTTTTCTTGCTTCTGATATAGATATAGTCCCTCCAAAGTCAGGGCAAGTAGTTTGCATTAGTAGCACAAACAGAATTTAGGTTTTAGTTGGATTCTGAGATCTTTGATACAGAAGTGCTTAGAGGAAAATTCAAGTAATGCTAGGTGTGTTTTTTTCCTTCTGCTCCCTTCTCATTACTCATTTTGGATAAGACAATTTTTCAGAGGACGGACAAGTTAGTTTGTCCTTAGCAAAAAGAAAAATATCAATACATAAACCATTTAAATTGGTGGTTAGTTTTACAAATAAAAAGTGAAAAGATGTTCTTAGGTAGTTTAACTTGCAAATTTAGCCTAATAAAAATCTTCAGGAAGGGGAGAAGAGGAGGAACAGATTTATATCTAGATTAAACATTCCCTGTTGTGTAGGATTTAACAGGCGGTATTATGGTGGTGAATGAGAATCACAAGCTGATATGGACTAGAAAATCAGGACCTAATAGGGATTTTTTTTCACTGCCAGTTGCAGTGAACAGTAGAAGCAAACCCACAGCACTAATTGAAAAAGAACAACTTATATATTCCATAGAATTTCTTTCTAAAGAAGAGCTTGAGTGTCAAGAATGAGTATTTATGTCTTGAAAAGAATATGTGTGCACTGCTTTCCTGAATGTAGAGGAATTTTGCAGTTTTCTGTTAATATTTTTTTCCATTATTTTGTCTTTATTTCTGATTGCAATTTATTCATCCTTATGTATTCTGATTAATGCTGTGTTGAAAAATAAAAATAGGAATATTAATGCTCAGAGACAAACTCATCTTAGTAACTGTAAATTCAGACTAACTCAACATATTTCAGTGGAATCAAATCAGCCTTACCCTAGTGAACACAAAAGCAGAAATTTATTACATCAGCTGAAGAACTGATCTGTCTAACATTGAAATAAAAGATAACCTAAGTAATTTTTTACTTGAATAAAAATATAAACTTCCTTTTTTTCTCTCTTGATTTGCATGATAAAGCTGTTATTAGTTTCAAATAGCCATAGGGTAGATATAGAGTAGGTACAATCCTGTGTCTGATGTCAGTGGAACTCTACAACGATTCAAGAGCTATGGGCATCCTGTAGATGTACAATGGATAGAAAACTATTTAAATTTGCTGTTTTAATACATAGACTTGGGAGATATATCACATAAAATAAAAGTGCTATCTTAACAATACAATTTATTTTCTCTCTGTAATGCAACAAACTTACCCTGTTCTTTTTTCTCATTAAATAGGAACTTTACTGCAAGTATCTTTATTTTACTGTTTATTCGTGTTCATTAATAATACTTGAGATATTTTATTTATTGTCTAAAACCAGTACATTTTGAGCAGTCTTTTATTTTTAAAGTAGCAGTCATTAGTAAAAGACTGGTGCTCTATTTTATTGATTTTTCAGTCTCTTGCTGGGAATTTTTGTAGTCAGTTAACACAAAGTAATTTCTTAAAAGTACAAATCAGATAAGAAAGAGACCTAGCTGGTACTAAATCCATTTTTTTTTCTATGTGTGCATATGAATGTGTACATACATCTATGTGTGTGCATGCAAAGGCTTAAAATACTGTAAATCAACTCTGATGCATATAAAAGCGTGTATCATTGTCCTTTTGGTCTTTTTTTAACCAGAAAACAAGGGATGATCTCTATATGGTTTAGTAGTCATTTTGCATATGTACAATAACAGAGAAATATTCCTGTTTCCCTCATCCACAAGCATTTAATTTCTTGATTTTCTTTCATGTACTTTCCTAGGATGCCCCCTTCCATGGCATCCTTCCACTTCATGTTCTCATTTCACCTTTCAGTGTGCCCCGTCTGAATGTTTGTCTGGACACTTTCCAAAGAGGCAAAAGCCAGCTGAAAAAGGCAAATTGTAGGAGACTTTCCTGGATGGTTTCTGAGTCATGTCAGATGTATGATCTGAAACAGCGAGGAGTAGGAAATGATTTAAACTTCCATTAGGAAGATTCAGTTTAGGCTGTTGAAGCTGGACAATCATGGCTTTTCATGACTATAAAGTCTGCAATGTAAAGTAGATGTGATTCAGTCACCTGAATCCTGGCAGGCTACGGACTAAATCCTGTAGATATCTCCCACTTACCCAAGACACCCACTTCCCCAAGCTAGGCTTTGGTGTTACTATTTACTGAGGAGTCTTGGACAAATTATTCAGGTTAAACCAGACATGATACATATTTCTTAACGAAGCTTTTAACTGAGATGTGGATATAATATGTGTGTACATTGGATGCTGTTTGGGTATGGAGTTTAGTTCATATCTAATGTTTGTTGAGCACTTTCTTTGACAGAGTCTCCCTTCGTGAGATACATTATTGCCCACATCTGAATATGAGACACTGCACAGCAAGTACATCTCAATGAGCAGAGTCACAAAGGGCAGAGTGTTTTGACAGATTTTGAGCTCTTCACTGCAAGTAACTACAGGAAACGATGTACCATACAGCAGATTTCATTGCTCCCTGGCAGGGTTTCATAAACTCTCTGAGTCCTTCTCAACAGGGTATTCTTCTTGTCTACACACTGCAAATAAGACACCAAGTTACCACTGTGTTATATATGCAGTCTGCGTTTGCTTATACCCAAAAATAATTTTTGTGGAAAAGGGTGGGAGAAGAACATTCATTTTTCTCTGAAAAGCAAAATTTGAATTTTTCAGGACTGAAAAAGAACAATACAGGTATTTTATATCATGGTCACATTGTTGGGTAATGTATCTGTATTTAGAAAGCATTTTACTGACAGAGAAAGCAAGCAGTTGGTTTTATATTTTTAGCATGCAGCTTTTCAACTTGTTCCATTCTTGGGTTAGAGTATGCCCTGGGAGCCAAGGAACTCACATGGGTAGCTCAGGGCACAATTTAGCTGCAAAGACACATCTGAACTGTCTTGCTGCCTTTTGTGTGGTAGAAATTAAATACAAGGTTTTGAATGTTCCCTCTCTATTTGCTATAATGGAAGTTATATCAGTTCCCGTTCTTGAGGACCAGGCTTTAAGCTCCCGCTGAGGTGTCTTCAATTTGAAGTTAGAAGCAAGAGTACAGATGTTGTACAAGGGGTGATGTCTTT
>JAOXNG010000052.1:6294412-6314253 GCA_028566535.1 Scolopax minor | reverse complement strand
GGTTAGTACTTTGAAATAATTGGGATTCTTATAGTTTGTTAAATATTGCCATATGGCTGCCCTGTTTTATCCTCATGAAGATCTTTACTTTTGTGATCAGTTCAATAAATTGGTAGTGATCAGCAGATTATGTCCAAATGTCCAGCAAAAATACTTTGCTTTGAATTCCCATAACTTTTGAAGATGTAAATAAAGAACAATATCCTCATGGATAATCCATATTTAAGATTTCTCTCTTAATGAAAATCTTTTGCATTAACTGGGTGAAATATTCAGAAAGTATTTTGAGATAATTGGGATACTGCCAACAAGTAAGGTCCCTATTCTGTAATCCTTTCTCAAGAATATAAACTATGGAAGCACTAAGAGGTTTTATCTTTTAAGTAGCTTCCCCTAGAACTTGGAGCTCCACTTTAGCTGTTGGAGCGATGCCATGGACATGATTTTATGATTTTTATTGCAACAGTCAGATAAACAGTTAGCAATTATCAGAAGTAATGGTCAACAAAAACAGTATGACGCATTCTTTCTGTGCAGCTTTGTCAAGTAATTTATACTGCTTTGGCATATGACAGTAAAGATAGTAAGGATTACATGTTGTAAAATAAGTGAAAAATTCCTTTACATTTGTAATGTGATTTCAAAATACAAGCAGCATGCAAATGATGAGTATTATCAGCATACAATCTGTTTCAAAAGGGAAACTGTATATACAACTGTACTATATATAGCAGTCTATTGTTCAGATTGAGAAATCACTGTAAGTGAATAAGCTGAGTTTTCATTTCTGTATACTTTTCTCCTTCAACCATTAAATAGACCTGTTTTCTCTATACAGAGCAATACAGCTCTGAGCCATATGCAAGAAAATATATAAGCCTAAAAAAGATGAGCAAATATATTCCCTTCAAAGAGAACATCTGCATTATAATAATAAAATCATTCCTATTTTCAATAAAATTAGGACCTCTGGCAGTTTTTGCTTATGCTGGCAAGTTGTGGGGTCAAGATGTAGAATTGGAGTTGGTTCCTATTTCCTTTCTCCACTCCAGTATTCCAATTGACATGACACGTGCATGAGGTCAGTTTGCCTAGTGTCTCTTAGTGCCATTTGGAGTTGAAGCAACCGCTTGTATTCATACCTACTTATGCAGGCATTTGCCATGTGCCTCACAAGTAAGATGTCCCCAGAGACAACAGAAGTGTGGCAATGACCTTTACTGAAGTGTCTTCTCCTATACCCTCTGGAGCAGACCTCTGTGGCATGGCCCAGGACACATCCATGGCTTGGGCCAAGGAAAAAAGTTGTAGCAAGGTACAGTAACATCCTTGTTTTGACATTGCAGGGAAGCAAAGTAACAGGAGCAGAACAGCACAGCAGCTCTGTAATCAAGAATCAATTTTTTTCATTGGTTGGACTAGATGATCTTAAAAGGTCCCTTCCAACCTAGGTGATTCTGTGATTCTATGAAGAATGTGAAACTCTCTTTGACTGTCTAGTACTTCAATATATGGGCTAGTCTGTTCTGCAACAGGGAAATCAATCTTTACTTCTGGGTCCAAACTAACCTGTAAAGATTGTGACCTGGCTGGAAGAGCTTGTTTCACCAAATGTGTCGTCCTCCACAGCACGACTCGACCAGATCTTCTGTCAAATTTATGGAGAAGTATGTGTTTTCCCTATCTGTACAGTTACACTTGCATTAACTTTTAATGATTCTCTAATGTACTGCCCATAATGCACGTTCACAGGCAAAATTGTCAGCTCCGTGCAGTATCACTGGCAGGTGGAGATGACCATTTTTACCTCAAAGCGTATTATGGTGGCCAGGCTCAAATTGTTTTGCCTGATAATTATGTGTGCTTCTGATAGAATAATTTATGTATTTTCTGAATCACAACATTGTTTCTCATTAACAAAGAGAGAAGGCTTTCACCTTTTTTTCCTCATTCTTCTGTGCAATAGAAATTCCTTTAATCCATCTCCAACCCATAAAGAACAATGAAAAATCCTCTACAGGAAAACTCCACTTTATGTAACACACTGAAGATGGCACTGTAGTAACAACTTCACACTGTGAATGATAAGATATGCTTGTATTTGTTGCTGGGAGTTTATGATTTTTTATTTATTTAGCTTAGTTAACAGCCAAAGGTCAGTTTAATGCAGCACCACCTGACACTGCTACTGTAATTAAGGCTGGAGAAGTGTTTCTGTCATTTAGACGTATCTGCAAAGAGATTCCAATTTAACCTCAAGTATATGGAATAGTTTATAGTTGATCTTTGTAGAAAGTTATTTTTTTGTTTGTTTGAAAAAAAAAAGGAAGGTAACAAAGAAAATCCTTTTTGTTAAGGATGGCACTTCTCCACGTTTGTAACCTTTACAGACCATATTAAGGCACATTAACACTGCACCAGGTCTCTAAACCACCTAATCGACCCCAGGGCAAGGCTTTATGGTATTAGCTGCATTATAAAAACCTTCCAAAATTCAGTTTCCTGTTGAGTTTGGAAGCTTTTATTCATGTGAAACAGGAGCTTCCAGTTAAAAAATTCCAACCCAGCAAAAAACCAAACACACACAATGAATACCACTGGTAGCTGAGAGTCACAATTAGCTTTATGATAATTTTTTGTAAGAATAAAGAAAAAGAAATTTAAATTGACAGCCATATAGATCTGAAACAATGTTTTTAAGTCCTTCATTCATACCAGGTGGGAATTTTAGTATGTCTTGAAGTATGTGAGTAATTGGGCCCCTGTGCAGCAATTGTTTCTCGCAGCTACTTCAATCATACATACCTAAGCTATTTTGAAGGGATCAAAAATGCGAACCTTACATTCTTTTTAGGATTTATCTTGCTCTTGAGAAGTTAGTGGAAATATTTGCATGAGCTGCCACCACAGGGCTTTTTTTTTCGGGTGTTGGGGTAAATCATGAAGATTTTAAAGCCTCACTGATTTCCAGGAGAGACAGCAGCTGCCCCAAAGGGACTAATACTCTGTCAGCAAGCCAAATTTGGAAGGGAGGGTCTGACTTTTTCAAAACCCCTAGAATATATGCTTATGTGCTGGGCTGCAGAAAGAAAGTACTTCGGCTCTTGGAGAGGGGCTCAGCTTTTCTCTCTGTCGGGGGATGCAAAGCCAGCCAGGTATTGCATGGCTTTAGAAAAACCTCTGCCGAAGGCCCAGATGTCACTTCCAGTTAAAGGGCCTGACCCAGTAGCCCATGAGCATCCCTTTCTGTGGGCTGTCCAACCAGCCGGCGTGCCTCTTCCTTCTCCCAGCAGGGATTTTTTTCAGAAGCAGCAGCCTCAGCCCTGGCATGGTGGGCAGGAGGGAAAACAGCACTTCGCTTCACTTGGCACTGGCTCCGCTGATCGATTAATGAGCAGTGTTAACCTCCTCAGGCTGTCTTTGCTTGTGTTCCTTGGTGGGAAGGATGACAGCCATGCAGAGCAAGGGGAGAGGTGTTACATGAGAGGCTTGTAGCAGAGGCAAAAAGAAACAGACAAAGGAATGCTTGTTTGGGAAACTGAATCTGGCTGCACTGAGAGTGGAAACTGGTGTGGGGACCATCTTCAGGCTGTGGACGAAAGCTGAGCTGCTAAACCCCAGTGTCATTGTAGGTGCAGGGCCCAGGAGCTGCTGGGACTTCGTAACAAGTACCTTCAAGGCTAGGGCTTGAGGTCTTCCCCCCTCCCTGCCCCAGAACAGGCATTTCAGAAGTCCTTTGTGTGCAGATCTTCAAAGATATGGGAGTTAAATAAGTAAATATGTTTAGGGCCTTGATCTTGGAATAAATCTGGTCTTTAATTACCCCAGCAGGGTGCTACTCTCTGCACACAGCACTCCCAGCTGCCTGAGCTCTGCATCCTCCTCAGTCTCCTCTCCTCCTACAAAAGCTCTGTAGTTACTTCTCTGGTGTGAATGAAACCCAGGTTAATCAGTTCTATTTGTGCCACCACAACCTGCAACTAGAGTAAAACTGAATGTGGGGTGGTGGAGACAGATACTAAGCCCAAGAAGCTCATGGTAAGGTAAGAGCAGATTTGAGGGATACTGAAGGAGGAACTAAACAATTTGGATTTGGAGGTCTAAAGCTAAAATTTTTGCTTAGAGGTGACTGTGGGGCCATGGGATTGCTTAGAGGCCTGTGAAGCACTTAGCAAACAAATTAATGAGTTAGGTACAAACAGGCTGGTCTGCTGCAAAAATAAGCACTTTAACTTACATACTCATGTAAACTTTAAGAGATTTCTGTGATGCATTGCCCATTAATATTTAATTAATCACTTACTAAATATTTAATTTTGTATAGTCCTTTAATGGAAAGGTGATGCATTGCATTGTCTACGAGAACCTGTATATAAAGATCTGGTAGATCTCTCCATCTTTTTGAAAAATAATTATATTCCTATCCAGTTTGCAGGAGGTAAAAATGCATTATGAAGAGATTAGTCATCTGCAAATGTGGTGTCTCATTTTAGTTTACAAAAAGACAGGAGTAAACACCAGCAGGCAGTATTTGTATTGGAAAGGGAGAGTTGTTATGGACCTGTATGTTATGAAACTGCCACCTGGATCTTCACTGCCCCCATCATCACACAAAAATTGAGCTGTTTGCTTCTACCTCCCATGGCTGATGGAGCAGTGATTACATGAGGAGTTAAAGTATTAGTATAGACTCCAGTGCAAAGGAAAAAATTGAAGCTACTTGTGGTTGTGCTCCCCCCAATGACGGGCAGTGGAGTTAAGTCTCTGCACCTTCAGGAATTAAAGCCTGTGGCCTGTGCCTCTTTGGGACTTGTGCCACTCTGATATTTAGAGGGTGAAGTGCCTCAAGACACAGGCCAGTAGAGCTGAAACACTGTCAAAAGAGCTGAAACTTTTGACGGAGCTGTAACACTGTCAAAATCAGTATTGTGCAATCTTTTCTTTTTTTCTTTTTTTTTTTTTTTTTTAGTGAAAATGGAGTGAAAGCTCCATGCCACAGTCTCTCTCCTCTTTTGTAATCACACATGGCCACTATCTTCACCCCCATGTCCCACACCACATGCACAAATCCTGGCATATCTTGAAAGCAATTTCTCTCTCAGTTCTCAAGCCTCCCTCTGTGCAACACACCATGTACACCCTCTTCCTCTTCCAGTTGTTTTTGCTTTTAATCCAGCAAAGCACTTTCTTAGGTCCTTAACAGCAAGTTTAAGGTTAAGCATTTGTTTAAGCACTTTGCCAGACTCTGTTTTGCTGAATCCCTGCCAAATGAAAACAGATGGGCTAATTTACCCTGATGTTCTTCCATGAGCCTTCAGGAGAGTTCTGAGAGCAGTAATGTTGATGAAAAGTGTATTTCAAAGCAAGCAAGGGGCAGACCTAAGCATTTCCAGGCCAGGAGCCATCTCTGAGTTCCCTGGGAAGTTATAGATTTGGGGATCATGTTTGTTCTCCTTATCCCTCTTCTTCCTGGGAAGTGCACCACTCTCTCTGCAAGGAGTACTACCCCACTTAGTCATCCCTAGTGTCATCCCAAGTACCTACAAGGAACAGAGCCAAGAAAGAGCAGTCTACCCCCATTTGTCAGCAAGAAACAGCTGTAGCTGGGTTGTATGCAGTGAAAGGGGCTCTTTTTGCCGTATTATCCAGTCTCTGCTGTATGATGTTTGAAACAGAAGTGTGCTGGTCTTCTGATGGCATTTTTGATGAACCAGAGGGGACACAAAGTGCTGATGTTAAAGCTGTTCATTCTTACTAGAGGGCAGACAGTATAATTTCTCATGCTGTGGGATTTAATTATTTTGGAGACTGATGTTAACATGCTAATATTTGATATAAAATGTTGATCATAGTCTATCACTCAAGATGGACTGTTGTGGTATGTGGTAAGTTTAAGGCTTTGTAATATGTCACATACTTAAAAAAATATTAAATAATGGCTTATACTACATATTAATGAAACAAATTATTAGCCTAGAAGCACAAATTTGTGGAGCTGTCTTTTTAAAGTATATGTTACTTACATATTTGAAAATGCTGACATACATGTCAAGTGTCCTGACTCTACTATAAGGTCTCAGAAAGGTATTTGACTAAATGTAAATGGTCCTAAGGAAAAAACATCAAGTGAGCATGGAATTAAAAGCTTTAATGTAATTTAAGAGTAGGCTGAATCAATACTGCATTGGCAGCATTTATTGTTCCAATGTTTTATGTAAGGGTTTTTTTTGTGTGCATGGTTTAGTTTCTGTAACTGATGATACTCCTACTATCCACTGGGAGTCTAGCTTGTTACCAAAATGTGCCTGCTTATAAGAGTTTTAATGCCAAACAAAAAAGTACACAGAAGAAAGGAAGAGTGGAATTTGGACTTTAAAATGTCTTTCTCATGAATTATTTGTATTATTTATTCTGCAAGATCAGATGCTGTTTTTAAATAAAATATGGCAGGGAGATTTCAGAGGTTGGATATGAGCTACAAATCTTTGCTAGGAAGGGAAAGACACTAAAACCATCACCAAACCTCAAACAGAAAGTCTGTCTAAGAAATACCAAAGATCAGTGTTAAGAGACTGTAAAATGCAGCCCCAAATCTATCATTTTATTTTTACAGAAAGGTGTTGTCAAGCTCTTCTCTGATCCAACATGAAACAGCAATTTGCAAAATTGGGTGGCAGAACACAGACTACCTTCATTTTTAGCACACTGTAACCTGGGATGAGCCATTGTAAAAACAGTGAATTTCAGCCTCCTTCACAGCATTTCATTCTCTGTAGGTAATTAACTCTGGTGTGGAAATGGTGAGGTCCCTTGGTTTAATACAGCAAGCAGCAAAATGGTATATGTAATGCCAATCTTGTCCTTCCTTTTTTTAACCACTTAGAGGACAGCAGTGGATGTCTTTCTTCATGTCATTAGATATGTGTTGGGAAAGGGTTGCAACAGGAAAAAGGGAGGAAGGGGGGAATCACTCTTTGTCAGTTTGATGAGTTTAGGCAATGTTGAGTTTGACTACTAAGGAAAGCCTGACCTGAAATGTCTAGCAGAAGGCACAGAGGATGTTCAAGAAAGAGCTTGTTGCACTGAGCTTTTACAGACGTTTGAATGCAAGGGAAGAAGAACATCTATGTTACCTTGCAGAACCAGGTGCTGGTGACTCTGTCCTGGTTCTCTCTATGTGCTTTTCAGATGCCAGTGCCAGTGTTAACACTAACTTTCAAGCAGATCATGCACTGGAAATAGTTTGAGGAAACTGCCATTCTGCAGAGGGGCAGGAACTGAGAGAGCATTTATTTTGAGGATACATAGATCAAACATTGGGGAAAAAAAATCACCAAGGCAAACATAGCCTGTTCCTTGCTGATATCAGTAGTAAGTCTGCTTGTATCATATGACTTGTAGCCTCTGGGCAGTTGTGTCACCCGGGAGCCCACTGCTTCTTAACAGAGACAAACGGTTGAGGATGTTCCCAGACTTGCCTTCACTGTAGAGATGGAGAAGGTAAGCTCAGCAGGGAGCATGGAAACCATCTGGTAGCATCTCCTGCATCTGCTGGAGTCAGCAGAGCTATGCTGATCTAAATAGCCCTAGGATGACTCTTAGCAATGGAGCTAGGCTCCATGTTGTCACTGGTGTTCACAGAAATGCAATTTGGTGGAAGGACAAGTATCATTTTTTCCAGTGATGTGAATTTAGAACACGCCTTATAGTAGATAAAGCCTGTTTATCTCCCCTTTTCTTTCTTACTGTGCATATTAACAGAGACCAACTGGGGTTGTACCAGCTGCCTAATTTATTTAGCTACTCAGATTTGTAATTTGATGACATCTGCTTGTCAACTATGGTAGACTTCGGTTCAGATCCACAGTATTTGCTACTGCAGCAACTCTCACTGGCACAGAGACTAGCAAAGAAGTGGGATGTATTCAACAGCTCTTTACATCTATGTAACCACGCATACTTAAATGATGCATAAGACCAGTGTTTACAAAGTTTAGTGCATTGTTTCCAGAAATGCAAAGCATAAATTGTGAGTTCTCCCTGGGATATACTTGCAGGAGATGAAAAGTAAAAATAATGCTCTTCTACTTTTATGAAATAGTGTTCTGTAGTATGTTCTACTTTCAGCTGTTGTGACTATAGTAAGTATTGATGGCTGTGGGTTTGTGGCTTTGATGGCTATGGTAGACTTTGATGGCTGAATTTCATATTTAATGTCAGGTGGGGGCAGGGGGGGCAAAAACTGCTGACAGAAGTTTGTCTTTATAGAGTTCATTGGTTAAAAAAAAAGTCTCTGTAATACAGATGTCCCGGAATTCTTTATTGTAGGTGCAAATAATTAACTCCCTCACAAAAAATATGATTTTTAAAGCAAAAATAAATGCATATATAGCATGCCTTTTATCTTTTATTCATATTATATTTTATCTCCTTATGCCTGTATTATTTTAACACAATTCCCTACTCAAGGCAGTTTGCTAGGGTATGTTTTATTTACCACTAGTTTGTTGAGTTTTTTTTTAATTTCTTCTTCAGAGTACAGCATACTGTTGCCTCAGTTTCTACTTCCCAGGTTAGTCTTCTTCATTCACTCACTCATTCATTCATTCATTTTAACCATTCAGTTTCAAGCCAGGCTTAGAAAGGGTGCCCAGCTGACTACAAAATGCCCCAGCAAAAACCCTAGACTTTTCAGAAAAAATTCACACAAAGCAACAGAAACTTTAGTTTTTTTGATGCTATTCCAGAGAGTCATCAGTGTCATCATTATCTGTTTGGGTTTTTTTCCTGGAGTTGGACAAACCATGGTATGGGGACAGGGAAGAGATATGTATCTCATAATATATATGCATATAGACCTCAAACTACACTACTCATTAAAATGTTTTGCTGTGCAATAAGATTTAAATAAATAATAAAAAGCGTTTATTGCTAAACTGCTGGGAAAAAACTGATTTTTCATTGACGAAAACCAAGTAACTGTTTCAGGTTTATATGTGTACAAAAGTGCAAATTTATGAAATTAAATATTTTCCACATTTTTCCGGAGCTTGAAGGAAAAAAAACCAAACATCAAAAAGCAGTCCTGAAAAAGTCTTAACAACACTTCATCATGTTACTGATTTCAGTAAGCACAGATGACTGTTTCCTCATCTTACATAGCAAATTCCTCTAGGTGCAGTCAGCAGAGGCACACATGGTGGATGCTCTAACAGTTGGCTCTTGAGGGCTATTCTTGCATTTATTGCGTATTTCTTACTTGCTTATTCAGGTCCACAAAGTTATATTGTGTGCTTTCCTCTGTATTTAATTCAATATGGAGAAGCATATGAGCCAACAGTCACAACAGTCACCTGCTTCTAGACATTTAGTCAAAGCTGGAGCTGGGGCCAGTTCTTGAAATAGCTACAGGCGATGATGGTTCTTGCTCCAGTTCTAATCCAGGGAACACTACTTTACAATCTCTTTAGTGTGCATCTAAGTAGATTGTGGTCTGAGAAGGAGGCAAAAGATGAGGAATTGTTGGACAGTTGCTCTTGATTAAAAGCATGACATTATCCTAAAAAAAGATATTTTTAACTAAATCAGAAGGAGACAGAAATTCTCCTTTTCCTCCAGAACCCACCCATGGACTTTGTCCAGAGCTCTTGATGGAGTAGAAAGCTTTCCCCTTAGATTTATTGGCCTTTTAGAAAGTCCCTCTGTTTGGTTAAATTTAAACACTATATGACTTGAAATTACACCAGGGTCTAAGGCAATTTGGGCTCTTCCTGCCTGCTGATTGTACTGAGTGGGAGGTGAGAATGCACGTATGCACATGTGCCTGCAAACACAGGCACAGAGGTGAAGCCTGTGGTAGTGGTTTTTTTTTCATTTTAACAAAATCTACCATACAAACCTGACAGGTGTAAAGATTTGTGAAGAAAGCATGTACTTCACAGCTGGTTTTTTTTGTTAATCTGTGACATATAAACAGTGCAGTATTATGTAGTGCACGGCTACTGCTTGCTGAACAGCAAAGTGAACTCCCCAAAATAAACAGAGCTACCAACTTGGGGGGAAAATTGGCCATGAATAGAAGCCGGAGTTTGATCCTTGCTATGCAACAGGCTCATTCACTGGCTAAGTGAGGAACCATCCTGCTGATGTACCTTTCCCACATTAGTTTTGTTCCCGTTAGCTCTGCTACTGTGAGCAGGATGTCAGCTTAGCTTCCACTCATCATTTTTGTGTTTTATTTTTACTGATGATTTCATTTTTACAGTTACACCCACCAACATGAAATCCATGACGTAAGGCACTATTTAGGGGCATTATGCTATACATAGTCATGTGGCGAATCTGCAGTAAAAATATGTTCCTCTGCAGTTTTTGCTTTTAGCAGGCAAGTGATTCAGGTTTTGATAAGTAACATCACTTTGAATGTGGTATTTTCTTTTCCTTTTTTTTATATAAAAAAAACCCTAATCCTACAGCAGAACTACAATATGTCTAATTTGTAGCATGCTACTGTGAATATTATAATGATTGCTTATATTGCATTCTTTTTTCCCTGGGTCTTTTTTATAAGAAGCTTACATTTTATTAATTTAAAGCAACAATGCCAATAAATACCCCTCTAACTTTCAAGCTAATCTCAGTATCAAAAGAAGCTTCAGTCTCATAACCCAGAATTCACATTAAACCACATGCAAAGAGATTCATTATTAAAGTCTTAAGATTTTATTGAAGTAAATCTTACTTTTTAAAACATGATTTTTTTTTGAATGCTTGAGGTTAACAAACTAGAATTGTTTGAAAATTTTGCCAGCCCTGAAGCCAGTACTTGTCTATACACCTCCTACATTTAACTATATGAGGATCATTCACCTGTCCAAATGTAGCTGGATTGTCCCAGAAGCATCTGTGATAAGTGTGAAGAAGGAAACCTGTGTGGTCAGATGTAAGGGGTGAGGGATGGGGTGAAGATGAAGTTAGGCTCAGAGCTCCCACATGGTCGCTGTTGCTGTGGAAACAACGGCCTTTGCAGTGCCTATTGCATCTATATACATTCAGAAGAGCCATCTCTTCTGTATATCATTAGCAGGAGTCTAAAATGAAGCTGATCAATTAAGGGCTATGAGGGGAAAATGCAGACAATAACTTAAACTGTGTGCTGAAAAAGAAGTAATGAATCACCCTTTTATGCCGTGACATACAGTTGCATCCAAATGCCATAATGTACTTCTTAGGGAGAAGAAAACAATGACAAAAATGGAGCTGTGCTTTTAAATTCAATTGCTCACAACTTTTCACGTCTTCCTTATCCTCATGAGCGAGCCAATCAGTATCTAATATTCCCCCTTCATTCATCCACTACTTCATGAATAAGATCATATTATGTGATTATTTCTGCAAATTAACAAGGCTCAAGCACTAAGAAGTGGATGCTTCCACTTAAAACACATTTTCCTTCTGCTGTTTGCAGTTTGTATGAGTGACTGTCAGATTGTTACCCAGGCAACCAACGCAGGCATGAATTTGATTAGATACAGTTTCACAGATGTGCGCAGTGTTTCAAGCATTGTTTGGTGTTTCTGTCAGAAAAAGAATTCAGTTTGTTAACTTTTAAGAGTTTTTTGTTTGAATGACAGGGAGGAAAAAGGCAAGGATCTGAAAATAATAATTTTTAGTTGGGGTTATCTCAGCTTGTTCATTGCTCTTTGTGTTCAGAGGAGCATACAGAAAAATGTGGAAAAATTCCAGTACTGACAGCAGGGAGACATGTAAAAGTACAAGAATTTTTATTGTCTCCACTGAAGCAGATTAAACTCTAGAAGATAACATCATTAACATGTGAAGACTCTTTGGTCATATCATAATAATAAGAGTACCGGGAAGATATTTCGATGCTTAGCTATGCACGGTCTGTCTTGTGAAGAGACAGCATGGTATTTTAACTGATGGCAACGTTGTGCTCAGTGTGTTTATTTCTCCAGTGGAACTTGCAGATGTAAACATCTGTTGAATGTGTAGCTGGAGGACAATGGTTTGACATTGCACGAGGTCTCTTGGTGAGCAAAGCTCACTTTCTATTCCTTTTAGAAAAGCAGAAGGGAGATGTAAACTTTGGAGATAAATTAAAATGAAAATTACTCCCCCTGAAACTGAGCATTTCAGAATGCAATTTAGGCTTGCAAAGACATAAGCCTACATTGTCATGTCAAGCTCAATCTCCAGGTATAAAATTCAAGGGAGTTGAGATTTTCTGTTCTATTTCAAGGTAGAGTCTAGAATAAACACTATTAGCTATTTAACTGTGATCGCTTGCTTGGGATTGCAATGACCTACAGCCTGGGAGCTGGGAACAAGTCTTCCCCTGCTCCACAGCCAGTAACCTCGAGAGCTTTACACACTCTCCTGCAAATGTACATCAGAATTACTTCTCATGAGCCAATGATCTCTTCTTTTATGATCCCTTTCTTGGAAATGAATGATTTGGCTGCCAGTGCACTATAATTTATACCTGGTCTGTGATTTTATAAGACTTCAACCTTCTTCTGGGAACATTTAGTCTAGCTTTTTAAGTGAACACAGCTTGTGATGACATTGTCCATCTCCATCTAACTGTGAGCCAGTTACTTGCTGGCAGCTTTTGAATTTTTTGGCAAATTCCAACCAAATTTGCAAATATCAACTAATTTGATAGCACAGAGAGATCTGGAAGATATTAAGCCCCTACACAGTCTGTTAAAACTGAAAGCTGGGTAAATGGGAAAGCCTTTAGTGAGAGAAAAACAAGGAGTAGACCGTTGCTCTCAGTTGAGTTGATAACAGCTGTATAACCAGTAACCCTTCAGGAAACTCCTTGCTCGCATAGCACGAGGCAGGGCTATCAGCCTGGCAGGATAGCTGTTTTGACATAGAATATAGCAGGAGAAGGGCCTGGGGGCAAGAGGGAGCTGCTGTCAGAGAGGAGAATAATAGCATGGGGACTGGGAATGTGCAGTGCTGTGGGGAAGGAGGAGCTATCAGGGGAGATGGGGAGGAGGAGGTAATAGGAATTAACTGGAAGCCAGGCTTTATCATTTCTGCTATTCATGGGAAAATTTGTTTTACCACATCATTCAGCTATGATTTGATCCTGATAGTCTGTAGGATAAATGAAAGAAGATCAAAACTTCATGAATGGAATGACAATGAAGGAGTTGAATGGCAGTTGGATTTGGATCCTCTTTGGTAAAAACAAGTAGTAATCAAAAAAGAGAAAGATTAATTTAGAGTTATTAAACCTCCCTAACCAGAAAGCTAGATTTGTAACATAGCTCATCATTCTTGATGGCCATTTAAAGGTGCAGCCAGTGGGCAAAAGATTCTTACAGATTGACATGAGATTTTTACTGAAAGGGTTCGGAGATAAAATGGATAATATAGTTTAGAAATGTAATATTTCTTTTGTAGATTGTGAAACTTACACTTTGTTATCATTATTTGATTTAATAAAATTAGCTCTTTTTCTGAATCCCATCAATACAAGCTTTGATTTTCTGCAGATGTATTTTTTACACACTTTTGTTAACTGAGAAAGTATGAGAATGAATTCTATCCTTCCAGCTGACTGCCAATAATTGTTAATCCTCTGTGCTTTGTAATTAGATGGTATTGTTTCACACCTAAACTAGGTAGTGGGACATTTTTTATAAGACAACTGCTAGGAAGGCTCTTTTTGAGGTGTGTAAAAAAAAGTTTTTATTCCATGTATAACTGGGAATTTTGCATGTTCTTATTTCCACGTTTGTATTTTCTTTGGCAAATTTATATTTCAACAAACAGCAATCTTCCAGGACAAGTGTGGCCAAAATCCTGTTCAAATGATTGCTAAGAATAGGACAAATACTGAAACCTCAACCACGCTGTACCCCAGGGAGTTGCCCTGTACCCTCAAGCTTACTCACATTGTTGGTCTCCGTTTGCCCAGCAGTGGGCAATTGTGGCTGCTTGACCATTTTTGACCCTGTTAAAACAGAACATGTTTTCTGAAATGAAAAGGGAGAAGAGGAATTGACATAATTCAATACAATTTCATCACCTAGTAAATGAAATGGGAGTGGAATTTGCTTTCTCATTTGAATTTGGAGTACTAACTTCTCTGCATAGAAAGGTAATTTTTCTGGTTTAAATAGCAATATATACCAAGAAATACACACCCCCCGACACCCTGAGTAGTATAAAAGTAAGAACAGAAATAGATCAGTGTTTTGGTTTTTTTCCTCATCCTGTAGACTGTCAGACACAACACCATAGGGCACTCTAAAAGCCCCTATATCTGTGTGGCTAGTTGCATCTTATACAGAATGGCTATTAGTTTGACATCACAGAAATGGACTCAGATAAAGAATGATAGGTCACATGTTAGTGATGGTTTATGTCCTCTGAGAAATGAACAAAGCAGCTCTGTCAGGGCTGTAGATCTGGTATGTGCTAATCGTACTGAGCAATGGATCACATTGTTGTAAATGTAAGGACACGCTGATAAAAGCTTGTCAGTCCTTATAAATTTTCAAGCCACATGCATGGAAACCGTATTTTTCTTGTGTGTTAAATTCCCCTCAGGGAAGAAATTACAACTCATGCTTCTTAACAGTAGCAATAGTGAAACTGGTTTATATAGTGCCTTTATAATAAAAATAAAGTATGTGCTTGACACATAAGCATATGGAGATGTGGAAACATGAAAAATGCTAGAGAATAAACCAGCTGGCGGTTGGAAGCTGTGCCTGAGAATGGTTCAAATGCTCAGGCTACTGATTTCATGGGAATGAGAGCTCACTAGTGCCTTGCATTGAAGTAGCAACATAAATTATCCATTATTTAGCTCTTAGCATTATCTGCTACACCCTCAGCAACAGCCCTTCCAACTCACCCTACGGTCCTGAACAGAGGCAATACCACAGCTGGATTCTGTCAACTTTACACAGCTTCAGCAGGGCTATGAAATCTATGGTGTTACTTGGATGGGAAATTCTTCATCATGAAAATGCTTCATGTTGGAGTATATATACTGTTGTCATCAGTAAATCTACTTTCACCTGTATGGTGTAGCATTCTGTACATTGTACATTGATATTATGTAAGGATATAAAAGTGAGAGAAACAATGTAAGAGTAACAGAATACAGATTTTAGCCATGAAAAGTTTTTGTACTTTTGACAACCAAATGAACCAATAAGGTATTTTAGTTGAAAGGTATACATTTTGTATCAAATCCCTGAAGAGTTCAAGATGTTATGCAAATATGTTGTATTCTGAAAAAAAACCAACAAACAAACCAAACCCACCAGAGAACACAAAATCAACTGCTGTTTGAGTTTTTGATTGAATAGCTACCTCACCAGATAAAACCCACAAAGAACTGAACTGGTACAGGTCCGGAATGTATATATACCCTTTATTTATGCTGGTTTAGTCAGAATCCTAGATTAAAATGAGTCTGTGCTACCTCAGAGCACAGAGAAATCCGGTTGTCCCAAGTTGCTCAGGCTTTCTTAAAATAACTGGGGAGACTGCTTGTACTATATATGCACATTGTACTTTTTTAAAGTTTTATTTATTTGCTTGCCAGTAGAATTTTCTTAAGGCAAAATTAGTTTTTCATCTTTTTTAAAAGAACTTGGGTGTGATTTGGTATCCAGAGAGCTCAGCATCAGTTTGACCACTTTCAAAAGATGTGGATCTGCACCAAGTCTCAAATCATTAAATTAGAATGCCTTAAGTACTTGCAGATATCAAGCACCAATCTTTTAAGATAGTGGCCAGCATGCCTTTGAAAATAGGTCTAGATGATCTAATTATCATAGTTAATATTAATCTGTTGTTTTATAACAATTAGAAAACACATAGACATGGTTTTTCATTTAAATGAGCACGTCTGCAGGGCAAACTCTTGTGGCTCTGCAGTGCCCATGCCACGTCCCACATGGATGGGGGCAGCTGGGGTGCCTTGTGCAAGGACTGCCTACCTGGGAGCTGCTGGCCACTTGGGGAGCTGGGGTTGCTTATGGTTTGGGTTCTGAGACGCAGCAGCGGGGATGAAGATGTGGAAGCATCAGGAGACGTCGCCATCTCTCTTAGTCATTGATTGAACCACAGGTGTGAGGTGACACCAGCTCTGCTGATACCAGGCTTTTGTGCTGACCTGGGAGTGCTGACCTGTGAGACTGAATTACTTGGGTGCTGTAAGACTCCCTGCTTTGGGATTTGCTACACAAACTAATTTGTTACAGTAAAAATAAACCCAAGCTTTGCAGTTTCCCCTACTAGATGACATTGCATTTGGGCACTGCACTATCTGGACTGACAGCAATGTTTTACCACTTAGAAGAGAGTAAATGCTGCTTCAGGCTATAGAAAGGGCAATTTCTGACTTACTGGAAAAAAAAAATAAAAGAGGGTTTAAGCTGCTCTTACTGTAGCAGAAGAAGTCTGAGGAAGTCTCAATGTACAGTCATTCAGCTGCGTTGTGCTTGGGGGCTTTTTGATAAGGCTAATGCTATTTAATCTACAAGTGTTTAAGGTTTTAAACCTTGAATTAATATATTTTTTCTCATTTATGTATTAAACTCAATCCTAGCAGATTACATTTTAGATTCTGTGGTAGACTGAAAAATTGTAGGCATTTTTAAAGGGAACAAATGATATATTGCTTCAGGGTTGCTGGTATCAATAGTCCATTCTGCTTCTAAGTAAGATTACTGAAGAAGTCTCAGTGAAGCTGAAACATCTTGTCTTCCCTTTAATGTACCGCATTTCTAATTTGGCTGGAAAAAACCCAAATAACAAAATCACAAAAACCACATCTGATTTGATAGAAATCCAGCCTGTTCATTGTAATTAAAAAAATTTACTTCTCTGCAGTGCCCTCAGGAAGGAAATTTTTTATAGCTTTGAATTAAGAAATCTTAAGTACTTCAATTTGGGAGAGCAAAACTACCTGAGTGACTTTCTTTGGTTCTACTCCAAATCCCGATCTGTATCATGCTTTCCATTTTCAATTTATTCAGAATGGCAAGTATTTTGATACAGAGATTAAATTGTTCTGAAGTTTCTATAGATCAACAGTAATCAATAGATAAGCAATCAATAAGCAATAGATCAACATAAACAGCATGGAGGGAAAAGTGCTAAGATTGTCAAGGAGGGATGATGGAAGTTGGTTTCATTTATGGTGCAGGGAGAGAGAAGATGAAAGAAAAGATAAAAGTTAATTTGGTCATCATTTGGTTTGATATCTAATCCATCTAATGATTATTGGATGCTAAATAGTTCAGCAAAGTGGGGATCCTCTAGGCAATGATTCTACACAGTAGAAGTTTAAGGGAAGGCAGGTTAGTGCCCTCAGGCTGCAACCTGTCTCTATTTTAGTAGCATTTTCTCGAAATGTTGTTGTCTGTTCCTGTCTGGGTTTTGGTTTTTTTTTTTTTTTTTTTCTCACAGAGGAAAGCACAATGCATATTTATTGCTTTACTCTTCCATCTTCTGAATAGGGAAATCAAGTAAGCATTTTGTTACAGCTGCAGGCTACCATTTCCAAACTGCTGGTTATCACAGTTTAGTGTAACCTCAAGGTACCTACAGGATTTTCAATGGAATTTTGTTTTAAGCCTTTAAACATACATGTTGCTGGGAAACTTCTTAATAACTCTACTGTAAAGGTATAGATATAAAAACATAGGTAATGTTTTTTAATCTAGTATTATTTAAGATAGGGCACATAAACAACAATGGAGATTAGAGCACAATTTTGGTTCTTTCTAAAGCTATGCAGTAAAGGTCATTGCTTTCACAAAGAACTTGCAGTCAAAACAGGGGAGTCAGTATGTGAGAAAGGAAGGTTATTAACTGCATTGGCTAAGGCTCTGTGATCTAGGCCACAACAAAAGCCCCACCAGAAGCAGACGTTTAATGATGATATCAAGAATTGAAAAACACACGTGGTTTCTTTGGAAACACCTTTTGTATTAGCCACACACTATCTACCTTTAGCTTACTTTTGATGAATATTTGTGGTATAAGAGACTTTCACTGGGAAAACAATATGGGGCCACAGAACAGAAAAGATGTACATCTTTGTGACACACAGCTCCTGGCACAAAGTATGAGCTAACATGAGGGACGCAGGACAGAAATGTCACACATCCATCAAAGCTGATAATGATCTTCCCCTCTTGTCACAGACCTGTTAATAGTTACAATGAGCAGGATGTGTTGGTGTGGTGAGGAAGCAAGATTGTATGTATTGAGGTTGGTGCAAATAAGGGATAGGGCCTATGAGAATGTGACATGCCACAGGTGAGTCCTGAAGTCCTTGGAGTCCTAAAGAAAAAAGGGGCTGAGGTCTGTGGGTAAATTTATACTTGTTTGATGCTTTTGGTTGTCTCTGAAGTTTAGTTGTCTCTTTTACACCCATTGCTTGTAAATGGCAATGGGTGTTTTACTTAAAAACACAGGTACACTTGGAATCAATTTGCCTGGAAGATATTTGTGAGGGCCTGAAAGGTATTTTCAAAGGTTGAAAGAAATGCTGTCTGGAATCTCAAAAAAGTACTGTAGCAAACCTGGAATGAAAGCTTTACTTTTTTTTTTTTTTTTTTTTTTTTTTGTTTAAAAAGTGATATTTTGACTGATTGAGCAGTCAAAATATAACATGATCAGCTATAACAAAAATATCCTGACTTCTTTCAGGAACTTTTCAGTGTCCTTTAGGTGCCAACTGCAACTTCCACTTAGTTCCTATGTTCCATTTATGAACTCTTGAGAACAGAACAGGTCAATAATATTTCTGTTCATTCTATGATACAAGCGACACACTGTAAGGTCAGCCCTCAGGGAGGCAAAGGTTCTGGTTTCCTCATGCAATTAAAGAAAGTGATTTCCAAGAGTTTCCTAATGCTCAGCTAGCCTGAGATGTATTTCTCATGGATGGAGCAAATTACTGCATGCTTGCTTCTGTCTCTTTTTCCCTGTCCCCAGCTAACCTTATTCTGTCAAGGGAGAATCTTTGTTGGCTGATCACCATGCAGATGAAATATACCTTGTGAGTGAGTCCTTCTGTGTTGTCCAGCAACTCAGGTGACTCTGAGTGGACTGTATTAGAGCAATAGCTTAGTCAGTAAACTCTGCTTTTGAAACTGCTGAGCCCAGCCTCTTTCTCTCCAGATACAAGTAATTCATATTGCTAAAGAAATTATAAGACTAGGTGAAAGAAAAAAAGGATCTGTGTACAGTACTCTGTTGCTACGATAATTATCTATCTGAAGGCCTGACCATCAGCCAAGATTTCAAACAAATCAAATACAGGGAAATGAAACTCTGCAGTGGTCTTGTGGAAATCATAATCAGACCCAATCAGTCTGTTTTCCATTTCCTCTATTGCCTCAGGGTAGCGGCAGATAGGATTGGCTAGATTAGATCTGCCCAGGGAAGGGAGTGCTTTTGGTATGCATCAACTGGCCTGCTGAAAGCTCCGGTTCAGGACTTGCTGGGGCTGCTTGTAAAAGATTAATTATTCTAAAGGCTGAGCATCCTGAAGGAATCATCACCTTCTCTGTCACTTGTTCTGGCTTTGTTAGTAAACACTTCTCACCTGTGACAGTCGCTGATAAATCTCAGACAGGAGTTCCTGGTCTATTACAAACAGCTCTCAGTTGCTCCCCTGAGGGAGCATGAGAATTTGGCATGTCTTATTGCTCAGATGGCAGCATTAGCAGTATGGTACTGTAGCGCACTTGTCAGGAATTTTAATGACAAGAAGGTGGGATGTTTCCCTCCCTTTCTTCCTTTTCTACCTGGGATCAAGAATGGTC
>JAOXNG010000052.1:6228313-6242497 GCA_028566535.1 Scolopax minor | reverse complement strand
CAATGATAATTTACAGGTGCAAAAGCATGGAAGTTTCATAATGAACATTAATATCTAGGCTCTGAAAAATATAATTTTTAAAATAAATGTCTTCAGTTCAAGATAAAATTCCAACCCCATTTCCTTTTGCATGTTAAAAGCCAAGAACTGAACTCTGTAAACAAGACTGTTCAAGTAAAGGAAACACATAATCAGATCTTAATTTTAGATGAAAGAACTGATAATTGGGTGATTACCCTTCAGCTCCAGTAAAGGTCCCATTGAATTATATAAGGCCACTTGTGGAGTAAGATAATATTCAAAACAAATATTAGTTTAGAATCTTAAGACACTAAACTACATAATTTCATCAGCAGTCCTACAGACCACGCACTTGATCTGAAGTATTAAGACCATCATATTTTTCTGTTAAATACTGTCAAGCCAATGCAAGGTATACTGCCAAATTGAAACTGATAACACACTTAAAAGCAAATTTCTTTGTGCATGGCTATTTTATACATTAAAAATTGAATTTGCTGCAATTGAAAAATCTAATTCTATGTTTTCTGTTTTCTAGATTTTTCTCCATTTAGGTTATTTTTGTTCTCCAATTCTCTCCAATTTGGCAATGGGGAAAAAACCTCAGTTTCTTTCAACATATATGTTACTAGTTATGTGTTTGGGTCTCTTGGTATCAGCCACCATGAAATTTTGCAATGTCCAGGTTACAAAGAACAATATAGCATGTTAAATTCTAAAGCACCAACTCCTATCTTTAGAATTGTAAAAGGCCACAAAACCAGCTGAATTAATTTTATGGTTCATTACAGCATTTTATTACTTTTTTTTTTTTCACAAAATCTGTATCTACAAACTGAAACAAAATATTCTTTCCAGCTTTGAAATTGAAAAACATGTATAGGTCCACTTGAGAAGATTTTAAATAACAAATTTGAAAGGGTAATAAATTTAAAAAAGATACATAGAAGACAGAAATATGTCACGCAGCCTGGCACCGTCAGAATGAATACACAGAAACTTCTCTATTGATATGTCATATGTACATTTTCCAAATAATCACCTGAAATTAAATCCCTGTCTGTATTTACCCTCTTTTCACCTGATCAAAATTGTCTAGTGAATAAATTTGAAGACTGAAACATTGTAGTCATTCAAAGTGGTTATGAAATGTATATATATAAGAAGTTGGAATTCAAACAGAGCAATGAAACTGCACAAAAAATAGTACAACTGTGCTTATCTATGTTATATGATAATGTGGTGTATGCAACTGATCAAGTATTTATTTCTGTTCTATTTTAATTCCCTTCAAGGAAAGTTCAACAATTAGAAGTCTTACTTGAAGGCAGTTTCAAGAGAAAGAAAAAAAATTTGCTATCTCTAGCTTTAAAAATGCAAATTGGTCACCTTCCCTCACCTGCCTGCAAAAAAAAGCATCCCTTCATCCACACATTTACATTGACTGAATCACCTGAAACAGCCTACTGATCAGATTAGACACAAGTTAATTTCTAACTAAATAGCCTCATGACATATCACAAGCCATCACATGTCTCACAGAGCAGTGCCTCCATTATGCACAATGACATTAGTGGGCGATGTGTCATGTTCAGAAAGCACCATCTCTTTAATTGCTTGTCACTACATAAAGCTCCTGTTTTAAATAATCACAAACCCCATCAACTTTCTTTTCATGAGTGAGTTTATAGAGCTCCATGTTGAATCTTAGAGGAAGGGAAGGAGAACATGTCAGTGGTTAGAAAGGAAAGCTGCCAAACAATTATTCCAAGCAGGTCATATATGGTCACACCTTCTAACATCAGCTGGTCAAGGACAGTTGACAAATCTAGGCTTTCAGTAAAGCTACTGGTAAGAAATATTTGCTTGTGAAAAGTTTTGGTGCTCTTCAGCACATCTGAGACGGCTGCACATCTGCAGCTCTGTGAGAATGAGACGACCTGGGCAGAACAATGGTCTTTCAAGTTAAATTGCAGAGGGTTTTGAAGCATGGTTAAGACCAGGTGGTTTTCTAACCTCTGGAATTCCTCAAACAGTGTCTAGAGGAAAGGGCTATTGGTGAGGTTACCCCAAATTCCTACCTCTTAGAGCAAACATGTCAGCGGGTCTCTCTCTGGTTCTGTGGTACCAAGTAGATGCACTACCCCTTTCTCATAACTGTGGGCTCCTAGTCAGGCTCCCAGGAAAGCTAAGCACGGTTGGGTTGGCCTGAAACATGATCAGGTTAATGGTAAAATGGAAGGTAAAATGAAACTAAATGCTCTAGATTCAGAGCAATTTTTGGTAAAATTGACTAACACAACACCACCACCCATAATTATAGACTAGAGATTAAGAATATTTTCATGGACTGTCACTGTCGCCTGACTACCTGTTAGAATCTCACCTTTAATTTCTTTTTGTCTGTACATCATGAGAAATAAGACTGCCTCCCCTTTCTCAAACATAAAATTTCCATCTTGTCAAAATGCTTTCCATACAGCAAAAGATGTAAACACAGCTATCTGAGCAGAGACCAAAAGGCAGAGAAACAGCTGCGATCCTTCCTGAAGAGCTTTTTACAGGATAACAGGAGAAATAACAGGTGGAGCCCAGATACTAGTATTACAATATATTTGTATTAGGCAACTTTTGCTCTTACCAGCATATTCACAAACAGAAATAAAAAATCATCTCTCATCAGGCATTCATATACTGCTACAACTGAATAGTCCTCATACAGCATTTCAGCTTTGAAGGCTATGGTTCAAATATGTCACAAAGAATTTGATACCGTCAGCCTTATCTCTAAGGCCTATTTATTTCACATGTTGAAAGCATCAAACAGCTTGCTGCAATTGGCAACTGTAGCTAAAAAAAACAGACAAAGCATTACATTATAGTAGCATTAAAAATGTCCAAGAACAAAATCTATGAAAGGACTGGCAGGGGAAGTGCAGGGGATGGGCTGTTTGAAAAACAACAGCTGTACAGCCAATATGTCTCAGTCTTGTCTCCAAAACTTTATCCAAAATGTATTCAGTTAACTATGGAACAAGAGCTTCCCCTTTTTCTTTTCATTTAACATTTTTGGCTGAATTTTATTTTTCTAGTATTCTTCAAGATTCCCTATTTCAGTTCATCACTAGCACACCTCCTAGGAAAATTTTATGGACTGGATTTCTAAGTACATTTAAAAATCTAACTGGGCACACCAAAAACAAATCCAAAGGCACTTAACTAGTTCTAGAATTTTCTTATAATCTAGAAAATTCATACCTGAAGAAAACAGGAATTATAAGACCCTACATTAGACAGAAGTTCCACAGAACTCATATATGAAAAAAAGCAATCTCTTTTCCACACCCTGGAGAATGAGATGGATTTTTCTAAGAGGTTTGGCCTCACTCAGCTTGCTATTCCAGTCACTCTTGTTGACTTTGATGATATGAAGTTAAATTAAAACAAGAGTTCTGTAAAATCCCAGCTTACTTGTTATTAAAACAGGAAGAATTCTCTTATATAAACTGAGGTCTCTGAATGAAAACGAATTAAGTCTTTCTGTTGTTTTGTTTCTATTTTACAAGACGTAGAGTTTTTGGATGGCCATTTCGCTGGTTTTGATATCTGTCACGAACAGACTGACTCATTGGGGATTTAACACAAGCCAGGTTCATTTTATAGCAATACTCAGCATTGGTAAATCTGATAAGCTTCTATGAAAATGGAACAATTACAAGACTTGGAAATAAATAATGCTTTAGTCAATTAAACCTTATTTTAAAAAGGATTCATAGCAATTCTATGATTGAAAGTAATTTGGCTTTTTCTCTCCTTCTGTAGTTATTCTGACGTAGTCCTTGTAGTTGAGCCAAAATATTTCATAGGTCAAAGAGACTAGATGAGATTTCTTGGGTCATCAGATCCAGCTCCTTTTCGAGTTAACCATTTAACAAAACAAGTAGTCATGGATGGAAAAGATATCAGGGTATCTGATTTCACAACAGAAGAAGGGAAAGAAACAACCAGTTACCAAAAATAATTTGGGGAGTCTTTATAAGCTTTTATATCATTGTCCACCTAAGTAACAGCTAAAGGAGGGCTGTAATTAGATCAGGGTATTTTTCAAATGATCCAGGCTTTGCATGAAAAGCTGCATAGTGGGACGTTTTTACTACCAATATAACTTGACACTTTGCCCTCACAGCTGAGGATTTATAACATCTTTTCTTGATTGTGTGCTTTTTCCAGCAGATACAGACATGAATATTTACTTTTGAGGGCTTCAGGTTTTATTACCAGGGAAACAGTTAAATTCTGGTAAGATGTTAACCTCTACCAACAGGTCTGCAGATACTCAGGAAACATCACATTGTACTTATTGCTCTATTTATAAATGGAAAGACCAAATTGTGTATTTTCAACATCTAAGGAAGCCTGTTCAGTTACTGCCTTCTCTAATTTCTATTAGAGCATGAAAGATGCTCCAGGCAGTAAAGGGCTGTTATCTTTTACCAAAAACTATGCACAACACTTTCAAGAGTAAAGGGCTACAAAGGAAAATGGTAAATCAACATATCAAAAATACCATGGCAATCTTGCAATACTTTGATCTTAATACTCCCTTTAACCTTATTTTCTTTTACAGATTATAGAACAGACACCAAAACCTACTACTTGGATCCAGAGAGACAGAACGAAATCTTAGATTCTGTTTCTGGTTTTGTCCCTGATTTACTGTTTTAAGATAGACAAATCACTTCAGTTTATAGCTCTGCCTGAAAATATATAGATATATAAATGCAATTTCAAAATGTTTGTGAGTCTTGCTTTACATTAATCTCAAACCATTGTACTAAGGAGTCAATTAAATTGTTGTGTTGGGGGGCAGGGAGGAGAAGATAATGGCTCAGCAAGGGAACTTAACTCTTTTTATTTGTGTAACACCAGCAAACAGGTATTTCTGTTAGTGATAATGGTAAAGTTTTGGTGAACACATTTCAGTTCTCCTGAGGAGTTTCAAACTGTTCCCTTTGACTGCCTGTAGCCATTATTCATTGTATGGAATTTGTGATCTAAACCAACTGACTTCTCTTTTTTTTTCTGCCGCCCAAACAGATGCCTGAGACATCCTAAGGAGGAAGATAGAGAACAGCAAATAACAAACACTGAACAACAGATATGAGTTCTTAAGCATGACTGCCTTTGTTCAAATTCCAATTCAGGTATTCATATGGCACTTGGATATTCTCCAAAAATAGTGCATCGAGTGAGCGTTCATGTGAGGCACGCAAGGTACTTCATTAGGGCTGAATGCAACAAATTTCCAAGGACTGACATCAAAGTAATTAACATTGTTTATTAGTTTTTATCTGTCTTCAGGTGTTTGGAGAGTCTTGTCTGAGAAGGTATAAATATACACAAAGTGCAACATTTTTTTTCCCTGGATCTCTAAATCTTGTCTTGAGATAAAAAAAAAGCAATCACTTATCTACAGAAGCACTCAGCAAGGCGCTTTCTAGGTATTTGACATTCCTTTTTACTTTACACCTATCACAAAATCACACTTAATCACTCCCTGAATGATCTGTAAATTGAAGAATTAACAGTAACTTCCTGCCTTTGGGGCAGGGAGTAGATAGAATTTCGTAAGCATACACTGTAAAACTCATTCCTGGAATACAGCTCCATGAAAGCATGCTTGTCTATCCCTTTTCTTCAGTTTTAACTGAACTGTAATCAAAAACAGGGATCTTACAGATACTGTACTAGAGCTCCAAGCAAAAGTCAAGAAGCGCTGTCAGCAAAAACACCCAGATTCTGATTTTATGCTCCTCTCCCTTCCCTTCATTGTAATGATTATTTCATGTATTTATTTTGGTAACAGGAAAAAAAAAAGAGTTAATAATCCATTGGTGTTATCAGAATTAGTGCTTTTAAATTAGGCACATCTAGAAGATAGAGCACCATGCAGACAAGCCAAGCTAGAACCAAATCAGAACCTGAAGCATTTTTTAATTCACAACCCACCTTATGTGGCAGTATCATTTCTGGTTTCAACCTAAGCTCATTCTAAGTCTGTTTGAGCATCTTTTCTCCTGTGATATATAAATCTAAAGACTTATTAGGATTAATGCAGCTAAGCACTTATTAGGATTTACAAACCCAGGCCCTGGTTAGACATTCAGCTTCCATGACCCCCACTCACTTTCTCAGACACGTCTGTAAACCCAGCTGTACATCACCTACAAAGGTGTTTCTCATTCAATTGCATGTGATCCTAAGTCAATCTGATTGAAAATTTTTTGACAGAGCAGTTTTGCATCCACATCCTCTGCCAGAAAGAGTAAAATTTCTGTCGCAACAGATCAGTAGTGTCAAAATTAATCATTCATGTGCTATTTTAACTTCCTGTAATACAGATTATAGCATACTGATTAAGAAGAAAATATTTTGTAACATTTCTTTTTGCCCTTTACTTACTTACATATTTTATGAGGTTTCTACTTTTCCATTTTAAGAAGAACATTAAACTTGTTAGAAGAGTGCAGAAGGAAGCCAGTTCTCTGGTCTCTGATAGGGACAAGTGGGACACACTTGAGAGGCCACAAAAAACAGCAGAAGTACAAAGAAATTTTCTCTGGGACATCCCCTTCATCTCCTGCTACTGGTGGTTGCACGTTTCCAGATTTCCAAACTGTGAGTTGGAGAATCAGTATTTTATACACCTTGGATCTTTAACACTTAAACTCTTTTAGAAATCTTACCTCTTATGAATGAAGTTTTAAAAAAAGCTCAAGAATAAAATTACAATGATTTCAGGGCCTTCAGTTAGACCCCAAATAATTCAACATTTCCCATTAAAATTGATAAACTTTCTTGAACTGACACCCTTTCACCCTTAGAACTGGTGAAAGTGGCCAGTAATAGTAATATTTTTTGTATAGATGCCTCCTATAAGCAGTTTATTTTACATAGTTATACCATTTCACATAGATAATTCAACAGCACTGAAGCAGGCAAATAAAGTCATCTATTTTGCTGTTATAAATTGATCGTGCAGTAGATTTTGATAAATCATCCCTTTTACTACAGCATGGAATTACTGAACACTAAAAATGTTCAAGTTACTAAATAGCACACCCAAGTATATCTTCTATATTAATGTTGATGTGAATTTTATACTGACTTTGACCCCAAAATAATTTTTTTTTCATCTTCCTACAAGCTGTCTGTGCAGAATGATTTATTATTAAAGCAAACCATTTAAATATGCTTATGTCAACACACGATTTCTTTTCTGCAAGTGACCAAAAATATCACCAGAATTTAAGATACAAATTTCACATAGCTAGCAATTCACAGCTAATTAAAAAAAGAAAAGAAGAAATTAGATGCCATTTTAAAAATAGAAGAATTATTGCTGAATATTTTTATCTTTCTGTACTGGTGATAACTATGAAACTCATTTTAGTGTAAGATGCTGCAAAAGGATTCCTGCAATAACGAGCTTGAATTCATGAATGCCAGTATTTCCATTGGTAAATAAAATCTGCAAAGAGCTCAATTAACTCAAGGTAAAAAAAATGCTACAGGAGAAGAAGGATGGGAAAGGAGGGGAACCCCCTACCACTGTGAGTTGGTTGGTCAATACTGCTCTAAAAGCAGTATGGTTTTTAAAGCATCAAAGCAATTAAGAAGGAAAAAAAATGAAATTGAGTGGAAGTTGAAAGTCATCTCTGCTGCTGAAAATCTTATCCATGTTTTTCTGAGAGCATTACAAAGGTAAATGACATAAGGGAAAGATTTTCAAAGACACTGAAGGACAAATAAGTGCCCAACTCCCATTCAGAGTTTTTTCACTGTTTCAAATAAATCCAGTAGAAACAAATATAGAGCCTTAGTTTATGGGGAAATGGGAAACAAATTGTTTTTTTCATAGCATTATGAATTGAGGTGCTAAACCAGGAAGGAGAACAATTAAGATAGCCCTATCACTCAGAGAGCAGAAGAAAAATCAGGGTTATTTGCATTGAACAAGTGAGTGATGGTAATGAGAAAGGTATCAAAATGACAGTACAGAGACATTCATTGAGATAAACCTACCCATAAAGAAGGCACCCACAATATCATCATGATGATTTTTCAGCAAGTTCACAACATACAACTGTTTGGCATCCTTCATGGATGGAAATTCCCTAGAGCAACACTAAGCACTTAGCAGCACTGAATACTTAGTCTTAATCCAACAAAGCACAGAAAATACACGGAACAATGATTTTAAGTACATGCTTGAAAGCTGAGAAAGTACTGTTTGATTTGCTAGGCAGTGGACAATTGTGCCTGTGCAGATTCTACCAAAGATGAACTACAAATATTAATATCCTTTGTATCTAACTTTTCTGCTTGACAGCAAAGTCTCTGGACTATTTAAGGGCACAACCGAAGTATCACAGACATGTCTAATAACTTTCTATTCAGGATTAAAATATAGGTTTTCTTCAGTTTATCTAAATGGCAACAAGAAGATTTAAAATAAATTTTCTTAATCCCTTCCCCACTCCCACCAAAAACCTGCATTATTGAAAGTGTGAAGAGTTGTATACATGTTCAAGAAACCATGAAAGCCTTTTAAGCTGTCCAGAATACAGGAAAAAAAAAAGAACAAAAAAAAAGAGTCAAGAAAAATATAGATAAAAATTTGCAATGTCTTTTTTTTAAGTCTTTTAACTTTTTTAAGTTCAGAGATGCAGTAAAACCTATTCTCAGTTAACTGATACTTCTAAAGTGATTTAATATCCTCAGATGAAAGTAGCCATATAAAAAGTAAGCGACAATAGATTGGTATTTGTTATTTCCTGGCATACACACAACTTGTTCTCATTTATGTGGCAACAAACCAAAGAAATCTCAGCACAGTTTATAGGTGGGGAAGAAAGGAATCATTTTCAAGCTGCCATGAATACAGGGAAAAGTGTGTAAGACAAAAAGAATTGCAGCCGTAAAGACAGTGAAAGAGTAGATGTGTTTGAACAGCAGTAAGTAACTCTTCATAGGAAACTACTGCTTTGTATTTTCTCTGTGCATCAGAGGTGGCTCAAATCCCCTCAGTAAGATAGACAAAATGCAGGTTAGATGCTCTGACAGTGAAGGGCCAGTCCATCCAGCCACAGGAGGTAAGTGGAAATAAGAAAACATGGGGAAGTGCCATAGCTGGAGCCAGCTCTGAGGACCCCAGCTCACTGTCCCTGTTCTCCTGTTGTGGGTATCACTGCAAGAGGCAGCCACCTTCACAGAAGTAGCCATCATGCTCTGCAGTGGCACCTGTGCTGCCAGCTTGTTCGGCTCAGACACAGCTCCTGGCAGCTTGCCCTGTGTGGCTGATCATTTAGTTTGTGCTTAAAGCCTGTCTTTGGCACCTTGCTGCACTTTCAACAAGCCTAAAGCTGTCCAGCGCTATCCTACTGCCACTGAGGTCAGTGTTAACATTTCTCTGCCTTAATGGTGCAGGATTACACGGTGGAGAATAAGGAAGGACATATTTACTCCCCTGACATTGAGCGGATGTTTTATTATTCAGCTGAGGTTGGGCAAACCTTTTATCACCATGTATTCAAATGAAATCACAGGCAGCGTATTCACTGGAGCTAAGCCACATGGGCAGCAGAAATACTGACAAGGCAGTGGGATCACTAGTGACCTGACCATGCTGCTGTGCTTTCTCACTAGTGAAAATCAGAGCTGAATGGGCTCTAGAAAACCACAGAGCAAATGAGCCCACAGCTATTGCTGTGCAGAATGTTTACTATCCCTGTTTCTGCCATGTCACCCTAAGGATTTCAACTCGAATATGCATGTATATAATATTGCTTTTTTTTATATGCAGTGCTGAACCTTTAGCCTATATGAGCAGACATCTCATTAATCTTATTTTCCACTAAAGAAAATGAGATCATAAACAAGAATAGGGACAGGTATCTGGAGTGCTTTGAGGATTTAACAGAAGCATCCCTGTTGAAAAATTATTTATATTTTAAGTTCTTCAGTGTTTAATGTGTTATCAAAGGGCTTTTTCCAGGTATTTTGGCAGACACAAATATGGAAGACTTTTTCCTCCCCAGTTTCTTCATTTTCCCTCAATAACTTAGAAGCCTACTGACTGATTTTAACTGACTTAGATTAAAGATAATTATTTCAGAGATTTTTAATTTCAGTTATTTATTCAGTTAAAGATAGTTATTTCAGAGAATTCAGAGAATTTAACTCAAGTTTCATGAATATCAGTGACCAGGTATAGGACAGACGCCACAGAAGAAAAAGGTCTGAGTGTACCCTGCATCATTAGATGTTAGAGATCCAATCAAAAGGTGTACATGACAAGAAAAACATTGGACTTCAAATTTTTCACTGCCCAAAGAATCAAATCTTCCAGACTCAGTATTTATCTGTTATTTGTACCATGAAGCAGCAATTAAACATTATCAGCAGCAACTTCACACTAATAATTCACAGTTTATCAGCAGCCATTAACTTCTGTTCTACGGACTCTGGTAGCTGAACTATTCTATAGAAGAAAAATGCTCCACATAATATACTTCAAGTTGATAATTATCAAGCAAGGAGCATTCAAACCTAGTAAGGAATGGTTAGAACCAATTATCTGTTGTAAACTAGTCATAGTAGTAAACTGAAGAGAGTTTAAGTTCATCCTGTCAGAAGTATGGAAAGTGTCTTCAGATATATTCTATGAGAGTTTAAACTAGATTGCACATATCAATTTATGATTGAAAAATATAGAACTGAGTACTTGATGCAGTCAACAAAAGTTTTAGTTTTTCACACTGCTTCTCTAGTTTTATGAGAGAAAGAAAGTCCTCCAAGAGTATGCTTAATCTTCCAAGGTCTTTTTTCTGGAGAAATAGCTTTGATTCTTCTTGCATCCCAAGAGCACATGGGAACTCTTACCACTAGACCCATAACAAAGAAAGAAAAAGTGCTTCTTTCATGTCTTCTGCGCACACATCCTCCTTTAGATACTCTTTAGTTCACAGTGAAATCCGTCTTTGAATGTTCACTCCAACTGACGTGGCAAAGAGCCTTTGCTTCAAGAACTGAATGCACAGATTAGTGTTATAGTATGATCTCTTACTGCAGAAAATTTCTTAACTAGGTGCATCAGTCTTTAGAATTATAGTGTGACCTCTTCAGAAAATTGCCTAACTAGGTGCATCATTCTTCAGTGCAAAGCCATGCACAGATTTTCAGTGGTTAGTCTCTTATGAAAGAGATAATCCTTACTACTTTGAAGCCAGAGAGGTTTTCTCATCACCTTCATTGGAATGAGGATTGAACCATCACTAACCATTAAGTATTTAAGAGCTATTGACTGCAGTGCAAACCAAGGGTGATACCGCATATTAACTACCTCTTAAATGAATTTAATCTGAAAGTACATTAATCCCCTAATTATTGGATTCTGAAGAACTCCTAAATGCCATTGCTGCACTTGAGAAACTTTATAGGAAGCAGATATTTCCTTTAAGTGGGAATTAGGCTTCATAGGCCTGAGAGCCCAGATATACTGTTTTGGCTTCTATTTCCACCAAATTTAAGCCCTTACCCTTGAGTCATATTCTGTGCCTTTCTTGGGTGGGAGTATTGTCTCCTTATAATTTTTGTTCCCTTCTGTAAGAGGAAGATTGAGCTAAAACACAGGCGGTTCATCAGCAATCCTCTAACCCCTCTCTGCTGTAAAACCTAAAATATCAGAGTCCATGAATTGATTTTCTTTCATTCTCTGCTGCAGGCACAACTGTTAATGAAGTTGCCAGGTCTGTTGAGATTCTAAAGATTTATTTGTTATACTGAACATAATGTCAAGATAGAGAGTTATTGGTTGCTTTACCCAGACAGTTTTATTCATGAAGCAGAATACTGGAACTTACGGAAGCTTAGCTCACTCAATACATCATTCCTGAAACTTACTTAAAAGCTTAATACAAACTTAGTTTAAAGGAGAACAATTGCCCTTAACATGCAAATGTTTTATAAACAAGTTGACATAAAACATCTAAGTGAATTATTCTGTCATATAATCACTCTAAGGAAAGTGGGCTGACTTGCTTGTACCAGTTCTTCATCAATCCAAACTACAGCAGTCAGTATTAGAAATGTCACTTTAAATGTCCTACCCTGTTCAGTTTGTGTCCTTGTGTCCTGTCTTACTCATATTTGAGTTCAGCTGCATCAAGGCAAATGTGGGATTCAAATTTGGATCCGGACACAAAAATCAGATTTGAGACAACGCACTGCTTTCCTACCTCTGGTAGGAAGACCTCTCAATATTGTTATTTGTACAATAGGAGTACTACAATTCATTTGGCAAGAGAGGAACAACACTGTGCAAAGTCTTGTCTGTCCAGATTTAACAGTAGCTCAATGCCAAAAGTCAGACTGGTTCTCTCCTGGCTTGCCAACCCTGATGAGCAGGATTGCTTGTCACACTTTCTCCTGTAGAAAAAATAACATTTTAGAGTGTTTTTAAAGGATCTATTACTTCTTACCATTCTCTAGTAAAGCAAAAATCTCTAGTCAAACACTGACGGAAAAAAACATTATGAGAAATATATTTAAAGACATAGAATGAGAAGACATTGAATAAAAACATCATACCAGTCTCTCAGTGTTTCCTCTGTAAGTGCTATTGACACAAACATTCCTTTGCTTAAAATAAGAGAGGACTTGATCCAATTATAAGACATTTCCTCCACACATATAGTCCTACTTGATCTCAAAAAAGCACCTGCCAAGAAAAGCAAAAACCAACAAGTCAACTTGCATGCTCTTTGTTTTCCTTTGCCTGTTCCTGCGTTCAGTTACTAAACTGAATATTGCATCTAATCCTGGTGAGAGGCAAAATGCAGTGCACGATTCTACATCTTATCCCAGGGTTTTCACCTACAAACATATGACACACATAATTTTCTGTAAAAGCTCTTCACTCATCAGTCTCTAATGGCTGCGTTTGTCACTTGACAGACAAAGCTGAAAATAAAACAAAAATAGAAAAATGATTTTTTTTCTTCTATTAGGTGATGGCACAAGTTTCTGTAGGATGTTCTGCCCTTAACCAAACTCCATGCAATGACAGTTGTTCTACACAGATAAAACTGGCCTCCAACAATAATATTGTAAGAATTCATAGAATATCTCATATGTATCTCCCATGAAAGTGACCACTTTTATTAGACAATATAAGATAAACATGAGGTCAATAAAAAAAGCAGAGTTCCACAAAACAGGGAGAAAAAACATGTTCTTGTTCAAGGTCATGGGCCCAGCCTGTGCTGATGTTAAATTAAAGTTACCCTTTCAAGATGCTTTAAATTATCTGTTCCATGTGGATTGGGACCATTGAGAGCTGATGAGAAAATTGCTTCTGTACTATCTTAGGGGAATTCCCACACCTATTAGACCTCAATGGAAATGAGATAAGTTTGCTTTAAGCTCCTTCCGGGCTGTATGTCAGAGTTTGGCAGAGTGCATAAAAGAAACAGAGCTCCCAGGCCAGCAGTCACTTAGGCTTGGATTTGGTGTTTGACAAGGAATGAGTCAGTCAGCCACAGGTCACAAAATATTCTGTAAGATTATTATAGATCCTGATGTGCAATTTCTCAAATGCACATGACTGACTCATTATAAATTATAAACCAATGCATAAATGTACCTTATATCTTGGGGGATAATGGCACATTCTTTTCACTTGTAGGTTATCAGCTGTCATTTTAATTCCTAGCATTAACGTCTTCTAAATCCCTCAACACTGGCAGTCCACTTCTACATAAATAATGATGCATTGCTCTAGCTAGCTGATGTTTCCATGAAATAGTCAAATATAACAGAGAAAAATAGGTTTTCTTAATTGTCATACAAGAAGCAGGGAAAATGGACTTTTATTCTAACATTGTATGAGAAGCAGTATGAGAATAATGTAGCTCCTGAAGCTGTTCTGTCCCTCCCTACTTTGCAAGGGGTTTCCTTTAAGAACCCTCACAAAAGAATCTGGATTTTCATGTCACTACTACCTGGCACAGACCACACTGCAACTAGAAAATACTGCAGCTAAACCCCCACTTGTTTAAACCTCTGTGTTTGGGACTGAGAACTGATGTGTGGGAATCCCAA
>JAOXNG010000052.1:6169071-6181728 GCA_028566535.1 Scolopax minor | reverse complement strand
AGTACTTTATATGATAGAGTGCTGTGTGTAATGCCAATTGTAAGTTACAATACCAGCTGCTTCTAAAGATGGCAGTTTATGTGGTGGGTCACTGCACTCCAGGTAAGAAGGAAGATTGTCACGTTCTTAATACTGTGTGCAGTTGGCACTGCCTGCTATATTTATTGTTTCATGGGGGTGCAGAAAGATTTATTTTCCGAAGTCTATTTAGTAGGAGTTAATTTGCAGTAATCTGGAAATTGAAGAGTAGAGTTGGCTGAATGAGATTTAGACTTTTCGTTCTGCTTATTGTAGCCTTCTTTGAGACGGAGGAATCATGAAACAGGCAGGTCTATTGTTAATGAAGAAGTCTCACTCCTGGGGAGTATGCCATTCAGTGTGGGCAAAATTTGCAACAATATTCTTTTCCTGCTTTTTTTTTTTGGATGAGGAAACACATAATTTTGTGTCCACTGATGTTTCTGAGGCAAGCGGTTGTAGGTTCCTTCTGTGTGTATCTGCATTTATGAAGGAAGAAAGTGGTACAATAAAAGTTGTTGGATTGATTCACACAAAATTCGTATGTACAGCTAATGCACTAGCTGGACCCTGTTCAGCTATAAAATGGTGCTAGACAATCAGATAGTAGTTGAAGAGTGAAGCTATATGTTTATTCAGCTTTGCTATCTGAGATTAGGTGGCAACTGTAGGACTTAATGGTTCTATTTGTCCATTTTGAAAGGCAGTATTCTTAAAGTACTTATTATTTACATTTGAAAATTATACTGCAATGATCTGTCACTTATTAAAAGAATGGGATGGGACTAAAAGTTACTGTCTAATTTCATGGTCACCTCCAGATGACCCAAGACTTTGTTTACTGTACCCAAACGATGTTGAGTTTCCATAGAGTGCAGGGACAATTAGCACAAAGGCAAATGAGGTTTCATAAGTCTCTTTCAAATTGTCTGTCTCAAGTAAACTTGTATTTTTAATTGTGGGATGGTGGTATAGTAGGATTAAGGTACCAAAAGATGTGTCCATTCTTTTAATTTACCTGAGCTGGCTTATTAAAAAGTATTTCCTTTCTTCTCAATGCAGATTTTTAATCCCAATATTCACAGGGTATTACAGCCTTTGTATCCCAATGCATTAAGCAATGTATGTAATATGCAATTGTTTCTACCAGAAAACTAGACTGGTCATTATAAGCATTTCTATAAATTTATGCAGGCATAATGAGCAATTATAGTTTGTTTAATAAGTAAATGTTGCTAAAGTGCTTAAGTAATGGATTTAGGGTTGTTTTTTTCAGTTATTTTTTATTTACTGCAATGCTAAATGTATGCTAACAAGGACTTTAAAAGATACAATCCTTCCCCAGAGGATATATAAACAGCTGGCATTTAAGGAAAGAAAAAATGGAGGGAAGAAAGAATGGATGACATTTATGAGTATTATATGTTGATTATTCCGCATTAGTTTAGTTGTTAAACCTATGTCCCTATTTTTTAAAATATATGTTTTAATTGCTGTTAAAAGCAGCTGTGTAGTTCTTCAGTTCTTCACAGTACCAGGGTTAGTCTGTTGGACCCTGGGCTTGGAGTCTGGTCATAAACTGCTAGTCCTTGCTAAGCTTTTGTTGAGATAACGGTTAGTAAAGGCTCATCCTCTGAGATTAAAATACTCTTGGCATGAATTTACCCATGTCACATAAAACATGCATCTAAAATGGACAGTTGGATGCGTGCCACCCGTGAATGGAAAATGTCAGCTAACTCTTATGGCTTGTGGAAGGGTAGACACAGAGCAAGCAGAGTTTTGTTCTGTAATTTATTGCATACACGTTGTGAAATTGACTGGAGAAAGCTGGGGTTAGAATCAACAGAGGGGCTAGCATGCACAAGTCATCTTAGCTCCTTGTAATCATTAACATCTGCATTCCACACGTAGGAATCTGACATCTTTGCTAATAAAATTCCCACTTTACTAATTGCTGCAGGCCAAATCTCATAATGGTTCAAGACACCTGAGCTAATCACAGCTTTCTCTTCTGTAGGTGCTCAGATTACGGTGTAGTAAATTCTGTTAGGCACTAAGTTATCCTTTATGTGACAAATTAAACTCCTCATACAACATCCAATATCCAAAAGTTGGAAAGTGCTGGAATCTAGCAAATAAAGAAAGGCTCTTGACAGAAGCACAGAGGGCAAGGAGAAGAAAACCTTCATGTAGTGCTACAAGAAATCACACTTTCTTGGAAGCTCTGCTCCTATGGACAGAAGCATACATTTTTCTTCCGAAACATAAATCTTACTAAATATAGTTCTGTCCTGAGATTTTCAGTCCTCATGGCAGACAAGAAAAACAAATTCAAATCTCCCATTTCTGGTGAAATCCTCTACCCATTACAGCATTATGTAGAAAGAGGGTGGCAGTTCTTTTTTAGGGTACAAATTAAAGAAGGAGCTGCTGAAGCAGAAGTCTGTGATCCTGTACTAGATACGCACTGAGAGCCTTCACCACTAAAGCTCCATGGGGATTTAAGCAGGGCACTGGCTGAATTTCTGGCTAAGCATCCCCAAGAAACGTGAAGCAGTTCTCAGCATGACTGTAAACATACTGAGAACTAAGTGGGAAGGTGCTTTAGGCATCTACAGAGACAGTTATACCATGGCGTACAGGATCATGTCTTTGAAATTAGTACATTGATTCTGCCAAACTCTTGTTGTTGATGTGGCTTATCTTCCGGGTGTCTCTTTCATGAAACACGATATATGTTGATATACTTGGTCACAGTATTGAAATGGAACTTGCATTTTAAGTGACTATCATTTTTACTTACAAAAATGTGACTCTTCATATGATAGCATGTAATAAAACTGAATTTTAAAAAGTACATCATTAATATAATTGAGTTAAATGCAATAATTAAAATAATTATCATAGTATTTACCACAAGTAATTATAAACTTAATTATTTTCCACAATCCATATCAGTGTTCCAATTGCTCAAGAGACATAATCAGGTAGTTTAATTTGACAACATCTTTGCTGTTTTGTTATACTCATAGTAATTAACCTCTTAACATATGTAGCTGTTTCCTCTTGTATTGTTAATGCACAGCTAAAGTGTCCAACATGCACCATTTCCTCAAAGTGCTATGTTACTTCAACTTGTCCACAGACCAATTTTTTAATATCCACCTTTAGCTTTTGTTTAACATTTCTGGTTGCTACTGCAAGAGAGGTAAGGTTGTAAGCAACTCCACCTGGGAGAATTAAAGAAGTGACACTGCACAGCCCACTTCTGAATATTTGCAAGGGGGTTAAAAATAATAGAGCTTTGAAAATTGTCCAGGGAAAACCTGGCCCAGCAAAACCTCTGAAAACTTTAACTTTTAATGTTCTTTAGGAATTGCTATTAAGTTATTTCAGTTCTATCTTACATTCTATGCTGTAAAAAAGGGATAGTCTTAATTTCTTAAAAAAGGGTCTAATCCAAAACCCGCATCAAGGTTAAAAGAAGCCTTTTTAATTATTTCACTAGTCCTTGGATTGAGTTCTCTTACTTACATTTCATTGAAATGGATTATTCCTCTTTGACCAAGGGTTAGGTTATACGAGGATGAAGCATGGCAGGATAACTCATTACTAGCAGTCTAGGAGTGAAAAATTAAAGTGTTAACTGGATTAGTTGATGAGTTCTTTATTGCTTCTTTTTTATGTGAGACAAAAAAGATATTTTTTTGTGAAATTATATCCAGTTAGGTTTTACAAATGATAATGGTGACAAAACTTTTCAGTGATCTGGGTTACCTTAATCATCTCTTGATTAGTCAGGGAATATTTATGTTATATAAAATAATCTAGCAATAAAAGAAATCAGACTTCCATTCCCCTTAGACTCTCTACTTCCTTCTACATCATCTTTGCTCCTGTGAAGCTGTACTCATCTTCAGAATCAGGGGAAAAGGAAAGGGTCTAGTGATGCTTCTAAAAGCTCTAAAGTTTGAGAAGAGGACTCATGAAGCTGAAGCTATTATGAAGCAAACCACTTTTTAAACATTCAAACTGCAATTTAGTTTTCTGTTGAGGTTTCACTGAACAAATTCTCTCACCTCCCTTAATGTATCACAGCATCATACCCTCTTCTCAGGATAATGCATTTTGACAGGCACCTCTGTGACATCTCACCTAGACCAGTCCACGTTGGTGCACAGTGATACATGAGGGGAAGAAAACCGCCAGAAAACAAGATCTAAATTATTCCTGCATTCCTGCCTAAGAATTGATGTAGACGAGTGATTACAAGGATGCACACAATAAGAAATGAGCTCCTAAACCCAGCATTAACAAGTGGTATGTCTCGCCTATGGACCACACATTCTCTTCAAAATGATCCCTATGATCTTCCTGAATACAAGCAGTAACTCTAAAGAAACCCATGCACAAATACACACACTTTAGAATTCAACCTTGTGTAGTCCCACTAGCATTAAGAGCAAAGTTTATGTAAATTTAATTAGCACAGACCCGTAAAGGATGAGATATCCACTGCTAAAAATAAGCAAGTGAACAAGGGGCAGGTCTTATTAATAAAGCACACAGATTTTTAAGCATGAAACATATAAACTCTGAGAAGCTATCTAAAATTAAGAAATTGACAGTCTAGAAAAAGTATGATCAGAATGATCTTTACTGAAGATCTACAAGAGTCTGAACACCATCAGTGGCACAACTTTTCCCTTCATTCTGCCCAACTTTGTCAAGGGCTTAACTTTCAGGGTCAGTGAGCACATCAAAGACTGCAGAGTGCTTAAGATTTTAAGGAATTCATAAATTTAAGGCCACAGGGGATTGTCACAGGGAATGTTTGACTTGCTAGTTAACAGACCACTTAATTTCACATCTCCACTGAAGAAAATTCTCTGCAATATATAGTTGAAACTAGAGATCTTAAAAACTAAGACCAAGGCTCTCCTATTCAGATTTTTATATCAAGAAATTTGAAGGTTCCACATTATTCAGCATGGTTTCATTTCTCCTGTGGGAATAGATAAACTTTAAATTTGAAAGGGAAAGTCTGCAAACCTACCCCTAGAGCAACAATTAAGAACAACCTTATATTCTATTACATGGTAAAGGACAGAGACATCAGAATTTAATTCCACAGCAAAATACCATGCAGGGTTATAACAAATAAGGATTCTCAGAAGCAATTTTAGATGAATCTAGGACTTTTAGGCTTAGTTAATGAACTGATTTTGCACTAAGAGCTGTGAAAAAAGCTTCCCCAAGGTTGCTTTCCCTCCTTGCTCTTGTTTTTCTTCCTCAGTGAGAACTTTAGGTGTTTTTAAGGCAAAAATAGGAGTTGCTTCCAGATCTGCCATCCTGTTATGCTCTCAGAGGACCACATCTATATATCCTTCAATATGTCACTAATCATAGATCCAAGTAGCTGAAGATCAAATTGCCGTGACAGAATACATTAAACAGGGCATTTTTGTTGTACATGTGTGTGTTTATACACATATACAACATATGTAATAGGTATACATAAATATATAATTGGTATAAGTGTGTGTGTGTGTGTGTATATATAGAAATACAGGAATATACATGTATAGAGAGGTATGGGGCCAAGATAGTTCTAGACATAAAACATTTATCCTCTGAGAAGGGATAAATTTGAGTATGACTTTTCATTTTCATTTGACCTTTCAAAAGACCCGATTAAACTCTTATTAAATCTTATTAAAATTAATTAAAATCTTCTGGCACTGTAATTGATTTTCCCCAAAGGACTATTTATCAGAGAATAAACTGGGTTTGGACCTTGAAGTGTACATTTTGTGGCTTTTACATATCAATTGGTATTTTAAAATAAGTCTTCCATTCCAAAAGAACTTCTGAGATGACCAGAAAAAGAAATATTAAAAAATAAAAAAAATAACTTGGGCTTTTGGTCAATATATCATTCTAGCAAAGCTTGTCAGTTGAAAGATTAACTTTTGAGAAGAGCTAGAGTCAACTAATAAGCAGTTAATACAACTTAAATACAACTAACAGGTTATCTCGGCAAAGAAGGGACCCAAGAAAATCTTGTTTAAATCACTGCAGAATGAAAAGACAGTTCATATAAAGTTTGGGCTTTAACAACCAAGGTACAAACCCTCTTTCCCCTCTGTCAGAGCAGGTGGAAGACACCTCACAGTATCCTAACAACTTCACTGATGCCCAGAAACCTCTTCTTTCCCTCCAACACACAATGCTGTAACATAAATAAAAAACATATTTCAATTAAAAGTCTCTAATACCATAACATGTTTGATTTTAACAGGGAAAAGTGTTCACAGATTCCAACCTTGAGCTGTAATTCCTTAACTCTGAATGTTTTAATTCATTCATTTTATCACAGTTTTTAAACAGAGTACTTCCAGAGCAGGGAATCACATCAATTCCATAAGCAGTCCAAAGTTGGAATGTACAGAGTCAGACACAGGATTCACTAGTCCTACAAACAAGATTTAATACTCTAGACACACTAATAACTTCAGTGTTGCAACTACAAAGGAATTTAAGTTAACCAGAAAGTAATTACCTTTGCGGTGCAGCAGAGGTAAAGTGATATCTAGATTTAACATTAATGTTAATTGAATTATACATCTACTGTGGGAAAAAAAATAACTCCCTTAAACTCAAATTATATTCTCCCAAATGTGATTATACATAACACATTTGTGTATTCTCAGGCAGTCATAAAGCAAATATTGTTTCATCAGCATCAGAAGGCAGAGTTACTAAGAATATTTACGTAATGAAATACAAGAACATACAGATAAACAAAAGACTGGGGGACAAATGCCGACGTTCTGTAGTGACCTTTACTTGATTCCAAGACAAACAAGAAGACTCGGGAAGTGAGCCAACACAACATTTGAGTACATCCTTAGCCCTGAGTTTATGAGCTGTCTTAGTGTCATCATGCTTAAGAGTTTTGGCAAAGCCAGGCATTATATAAGCTGTAAATTCTCCTTTGGAGATAGGTGATATCAAGGTATCATTTTGATAAACCATTCACTTAAGAAGCTTTCAGGACAATAATAAATACACATTTGGTGTCTGATCCTCTCTTTTGGAGGAGGCTACTTACATCCATCGATTTCTGGTGAATACAAGAACCAGAGATTCATCTCATGCCAGGACTCAAGATTAGCACTGATGGCTGCCTGTCAGGAACTACTCGTAGCTTCTTGCAGTTCTCTCAGATATAGTAGAACAATATCAGAGTGTGGAAGGAAAGATGTAATACAGATGAATTTGTGGAGATGTGTATCATGCCAGATTACAGAACATTCCATTGTTAAATAAAATTTCAATTTTCTCCAGGAGATCTTACAGCAGTGTCAGCTTTGCTACTCTCATTAACAGAAGGAAGAGCCAAGTTGCTGGAGTACAAGTGACCTGCTGATGACCATCCAGCAGACTTGAGGCAAAAACTGGAGCAGGCTGTGCAAGAGTGCAATAAACTATTCTGGATCTCTGACAAGAGGACTAAAAGGGGAAAGTTATAAACTAAGGAGAAAATCTCAAAAGACTCTACTTACAGAACAACATTAGTTTGATGCAGATTAGTTTTCAAACCACACAGCAACAGAGATGAAAAACACATTTTAAAACTTGATTTGCTTTCCAAATGAGTGATGGGTATAATTTACTGTTCAAATGCACATGGGAAGGGATTACTTTATTGGGTACACTGGTCTGCCACCATATGCATTGCACTGGTACAAGCCCTTAGGCACTGCTCAGAGTTGGGAACAGCTTTGATTTAGCAGTCACCAATTGTCAATAGGGACAGCTGCATCAGTGCCGATTCTCAAGCTCAAACATTTGTCCCAATTAAGCTAATGGAGGTTAACTTCTTCTAACTCAGTATGCAAAAAGCTCTTGCCTGGCTTTGGCCAGGGGATATCATGACAACAGCTACTCCAGTAAGCTGGCACTAAAATTAAGCAAGGGAAAGGAATTGGGTGGAAGATAGGAAGACAGGATGATTTGATCCCTAGGATATGTACAAATAAATTTGAAAGAAGGTAAAAAAAATACCTATTTGAAGGGAATGTGTTTAGGGAGCCCCTTGTTCCAATAAATTCAAACCTTAACTCTGTTCCTTCATCTAGCACAATAATTTACAGGGTGATTTGAGAATTAATGTGCAGTGTTTAGAAAAGTCAACATTTTGACATAAGAGTTTTTCAACTGATTATCACCGAACTGGATCTATAATTTAATGTCCCTGATGAAAACATAAAACACCATCTTCAAAGTCAGAGTGTTATCAGTAATGTACACTGTACCTTTCCACTTTGGATGAGAACAGGTTTTTTCTAAGCACTCTGTGGTCTCTTAACTAAAACAGTCTGAAATCAACTAATTGTCCAAACAAGGAAGTGCTCTTCAAACCATGTTTTCATGGATGTCATATCACTATTCTCACTATGCACACCCACCAAAAAAAGAGTATGAAATAATTCCCAGAAAATGAAAAATTTATAGAAGTATGATGGAAGCACTGGCAAGATATTCACACTTGCAGTCCAGTAAGGAACGCAGAAAGGAGATAATCAGTAAGATTCTATATTGAGATTTGATTATGAATGAATTGAGGTTGCTCTTTCTAACAAGTGTTCTAAATGTGCATTTGAAAAAATGTGCAAAATTATACTTAGGGAAAAACTTAACCAAATGTCACAACTGATGGGAGAAAGTAATATCTAAAAAGGGGACCACATATTCAGCTGGTTCAAGTTAGTAGGGCCCTGACAACATCAGTGCCACTGCAGTGATTTATACCAGCCAAGCATCAGTCCAGCATATAATCTAAACAAGGACATGGAATCTTTGCAGAGAGCCACTAGCATTTCAATGACTGATAACATGTTTCATGTTTTCCACACCTCAAAATAGGGATCCTGAGAGTATAAGCACAAGATGATAGTAGAGACCTTGAAAATACAAGGCACAGGATGCCAAAGGCCTCCAGCATCTAAATGCAAATGGTCAATTTCTAATGGATATAACTTTGGCAGTTGGCTAGAACTGGTTTTAGGGCATAACAAAGAGAAAAAAGAAGTGGTATCCAGCATATGTAAAATGACTCATATGGTAAAAATATGAAGGTGATAACAAGAAGGTATAAATGTGAGTCACAATCTTCATATGAACAGAAATGAAGTATTCCAGCAGCAACCCCCACAGTTAAGGACACCACAACTGATCAGATCTGCTGCCTATCTGCAGAAGGTAGAGAAAATGCTGCTTTCTGATTTTCCAATCACCATATTTTTCCTACTTCAATTTTTCATATGTAATCTATTATATTTAGTAAAGAATTTTGTAAATTAGGATTTTAGAGGATAGTGTGTGTATATAGACATGTCTTGCTCCAAACTTATCCTATGACAATGTAATTAATATTGGCACGCTAAGTCAGAGTAAGCCTTGTAAATATGTAATCTTTATCCTTATAAATGCATTAATAAAGCAGCAATAATAGGTGTAAGAATGCTACAACACCACCTCTCTACTATTATTATTTTAGATTATTTTTGTAAAATCATGTATTGTATAAAAAATATTTTTCTCTACATGTTGTAGAGAAAGAAAATAATAGATACATTCTGGGAAAATTCAAAGTAACTAGCAGCAAACTCATAATCTTGTAGGATTCCCCTGCACCAGAGGGCAGGAGTCTGAAATCTATGATCTGTGAAGTTCTTTATGTGCAGACAATCTCTTATAGAATCCTAGCTTAAAGTTCCCTTTTCCAATGCTCCACAGGCTTCTATTTCCACTCTTAATTAGTATGCTGCTGTTTGACATGTGAGCAAGGATGTTTAACTAGTGGGCTAAGGTGAGAACAGACTGCACCCGGCAAAAGAACAGTGAGACAAATGCAGCTCCATAATTTAAGCGTAAAGACATACAGCAAACATTGTCAGCAACTTTTTGACTTTTAGGTCTTTTAGCTAAATTGGCTTCAAAGGGAGTTTTTATTCTAAACACCTTTGTTAACTCAGGCCTTTCAATAGGGGCTGCACTTGTCTCCACTTCCCAGGTCAGCAGGCAGCAAGTGAACCAAACTGGAAAACATCACCTTCTGTTTTTCTCCTTCAGCCCAAACACAAACTGACAGAAAAACCTTCTTTCATTTTGCTCTAAGCCGTACATTGCAGGCATTCAGTACAAGAGAAAAGCTTCTATCCTTTCAAACTTAAAAGCACAGTACCTTTTGTTAGACTATTATCAGTCTGCATATGTCACACTTCAATGAAGATGGTTTAGTCTTATAGAGGTTGATGGGACATAGTGAGCCTGTTGATTTCAATACTAACATTGATGACAGCAATACAAGGATGAATATCCCTAAAAGTGCTCTAGTGCTTGTTTTAGACGTTAGCAAGTTGTGTGAGTTAGTTGTTCACTGCAGCATTTTGGCATCTGTTTTGTTTTGTTTTTTTAAATATCCTTGTTCTGTATCAGACACTCTTCTCTTAGGAGAAGAACACAGGAGAGGAAAAAAAAAAACCCTGCACACTTTGATATTAAGAAGTAGCAGGGAATGTTGTACTGCTCACTTGGTTTCACATTTTTGTACTTGCTTTCCTCCAAAGAGAGAGATTCTTTGGCACTTGAGGATTTGATATATTGTTCTGCACTGCTGCACTCTGGATAGGGAGGAATGCTTTAAAACTACCAACTAATGTCCATTGGCAGCTGGGGAGCCATCCTTCCCTTACAGAATCTTTGCACATAGATCCCGTTTGGGGAAGATGTGTGGCACAACCCTCAATGCTGCCAGTATGCATAACTCTCCTGTGATGTATAATCAAAGCACCAGTGTCCCTCAGCAAATATTATACGCTGCCTTAGTCTTCCAGCTTCTGAAATTCAGCTTTAAGTCTGACATCTACTCTCCCCTGAGCTGGCTTGATACAGCACCTGAGTCACACAGAGGCAGACAAAATGACCTTGTGAATAAAAATCTACTATGCAATCTTTCTATGTTAGAAGAAACTAGAAAAATTATGCAAACTTTACAGTTAGAAGAACTCCTCTGCCATTTGCCTCCCAACCCTCCGTGATTTCACAATACTCCATGATTTCCCGCTGTGGCTGAACCTGCACTCAAAACTCTTGCCTAGGAGGCAAACTGATCTACACAAAGTCAGTGGGGCTTCCCCATCCATAGCAGGGTAGGGACCTGCCTTCAGGTCTGGCACCATGAAGCAGGAGATGGGCAGATTCTCCCTCTAACCTCGAGAACCCTGTTCTTCACCTTATCCTACCTTCATTCTGCCTGCCATAAACTGACTACTGTGCTGAATCAAAAAATAACTGCAGTAGGTATAGTGACTGTGTTGTCATTTTGCAAAATGAGAGTTAATGCATTCATCAAAGCCCGTCAGAGACCCATCATTTTCTATTACATTGCTAAACCACCACCAAGATAAAAAGCACTAGAAAAATTGTGAAGGATGCAACATTCATCTCATAAATTTCTCTACAGTTCTTATAAGGCTTTTTTTTTCATAGCACAAATCAAATAAAAGGGGCACTGAAGTTAGAAAGAACATTCAAATGCTTTTCTGATTTCTCAAGAACAGCAACTGACAAGAAAAGTAGCTGCATCACCCTCTTTGAAACAGGACGATCAAAAGCTTTATCCAAATTCACTAAGTTTCTCCAGGGCTTACAGAAGGGCCAAAGAGCATGGAGAAGAGAAGCCAAATGGAGATTCTGCATATTTGTGCAATTCTTTCCAGCAAATCCTCACTGCATTTCTTGATGAAACTGTCAATTACCAGGAGTACAAGTACATCAAAATGACATGTTATAAGGTATAAACAAGGTGATTCAGATTGAGTGGCACCAAACGGTTCAAAAAATGTGACTCACAGTCAATTAAGAAATTAGATAAGAAATCATTTCAGGATTTCATGATTTCATGACCAGTATTTAACACCTTCTCAAGTATGCCAAGCAGCAATCCAATTTCCAGAAATACAATTTTTTGGATTTGTGTATTCCAGGAATATTACACAAGCAACACTTCCCATCACATATGAAAACCGTTTCAGGTAAGAGACTTTACCATCATTACAAAACAAACCACTCCCAACTCAGGAAGGCATGACCTTTTAAAAGGGTACCTGCATGTCATCTCACTATAAAGTACTATATCCATAGTCTGCCCCCCATTCTGCAATCTAAAAATATTTCCCTAAGGCATTTGTTTCCTTTCCTAGTCTTATAATTGCAGTCAATTTTTGCAGCAGATTCTGACATTCTCTTGTTTGCTGGCTGAACTCATTCTGTCATGACAGGTCAGAAAGCAAACTGCTTCAGAATGTCCATAGGTGTTTAAAGTATTCCAAGTCTCCCCGAATTCCTCATGTGCTAAACTGTCAAGTGTTGATTTAGAGGTCATTCACTTCAAAGGCACTTGCAAATATAGTTCCGGATCATTATTTCTAGTAAGAAAGAAGAAGAAACATATCAAAAGCCATAGAATCATAGAATCATCTGGGCCAGAAGGGACCTTCAAAGGTCATCTAGTCTGACCCCTCTGCGGTCACAGGGACACCTCCAACTAGACCAGGTTGCCCAGGG
>JAOXNG010000052.1:6155064-6165514 GCA_028566535.1 Scolopax minor | reverse complement strand
GGGAATTGCTATCTAGTGCTTTGGATGCCAGTGTAAATAATATGAGCCCTAAACATGTCCAATTGAAAACAAGAGTACGTTGACCCTTCTGCCTATCCAATCTCCTTAGAAAGCAGACAATATTGAGATACATGAGCTTCCTCAGAATCTGCTTTTCCTTCTTTGATTGAACCCTATGATCAAGAATGAAATTTTAAATCCCTTTACTTAAATACATTGACATTCAATGTCTGGTGATAAGTTCCACAAGATTTGAGCTGAGCCTTCAATGCTAATGCAGAGTGAATTTGTACCTTATGGGATGGATAGCTGACATACGCAAGGAATGTAGCTAGTGTAGTGCGGAACTACACAGCATATGCAGATGTGGACAACATTATAGCAAATGGTCATTTAGCAATAGCTTCAAGACTTCTAAAAAATCACTGGCTCAGCACTGAAAGTGACTCCCTTGCTGCTGCTAAATCAGTAAACACAGTGGTCTAATGAATCTGTAATTATATAGAGCAGCATTTTATCTTAAAAAGAAAACATTTAAATTTGCCTTGAAAGCAACATACAGAAGTGTGTGGGACATAAAATGAGTACTTCACAGTAATTTTAAACCAAGCAATTAATCTGGACAAATAAAAGACAGTCAGACAGTCTTTTATTTCACTACTAGTTAAAGTAACCTTGCTAAGTGCTTGGAGGAATCATTATATGTCTATTATCTTGCCTATTATGCCTATTATCTTGTCTATTATCTATTATCTTGCTTCTAAACTATATTAAGTATGTAATTTCCTTGACATGACTGTCTTTGGCAGCTTTTTTCAGGGGAAAGAATTATTCAGGAAAGTCTCCTCAGCAAAGGAACACAGCTGCTTTCTGCAACAGAAACTCGGATTGCATAGGAACATGGCATTAATCCTACAAGCAAACCTGTCCCTTTCACATCAGTGATTGACATTGCAATTCCCAGGTCTCAAGGCATCCCCTGCACTCCCTTGTATTCTGGTGGTTTGCTTTGTTTTGGGATGTTTTTTTTGACATTTCTATTCACCAGAAAATGAAATAGATGATTACAATAATATGCTATTCCTTTTCTTTTCACTAGGTGCACTCCTAGTTTTCTTTCTGCAACACGTCCTAGAATCACCCTATACTTACATTTCTAATGGAAATTTTACTTTTTATTCACCTATGTGATATAACATGCAGCATGACATAGCCATATACATTATACATCCTAGACAGTACAGTAGCCCTCGGTGATATCTGAAGCAGCCCAGTCCAGGCAAATTAGCCAAATCCTAAACTGTATGCAGTTCTTCAGCTCTTTTTTTTTTTTCTCTTCCCTAAGCCTGTAACACTGCATGGGGTTGTTGCGACTTAAGTACAGAACCCAACAGTTGGCCATGCTGAACCTCATCCCATTGGTCTCATCCCATCGATCCAGCTTGTCCAGATCACTCTGTAGACCCTTCCTGCCCTCAAGCAGAGTTGTTTTTCTTGAAAAGACAAATAATGGAATACAATGCTGATTTATTTTTTTTAATTAAAAATAAGAAGCTTGGGAAACAGTGCATAGTCATAGTAGTGCAGTACTGAAAGTTTTAAGTAATTTAATTTTTCCTACTGTTTGTTCTACTGTTGCTACTTAAGTATTCTTTCCAGACATCAGCTCTCATATCTAAATTCTAATTCCAGTGGTATAATTAGAAGCCACAGAAATGCAGCTGAATTACTTCATCTCTAGAAAAGATTAATATGATTACATTGTATGTATGTATAATTATTAAACAAATAGTTATATAGTAAGACCAAGAACCAGAAAATTACCCAACGTATCTCATTACACAGTACAATTTCTCCAGGTGCCTGATTCAAATTCCATTTTCTCAGTCTTCTATGTTTCATTACAGATTGTTATTAATTGAATAAACAAGTTTGCATTTTTTTTTGTGTCTTTTCACTTTTAGATTAAAACTTATTAAAAGTAGTAAAAGCGAAGGAAGTATATTAAAACTTTATTGAATGAAGGCTCACTTTGCAGATTTTTCAGTAGCTCTATTGCTTTTTTAAAAACTTGGAAAATGGAAATAAAATCTTTGCATTTCAATAGCGCCTGATGAAGTAACATTTCTAAAAGACCCGACTGACAGATTTATGCAAAAACTTCACAAAAACAATATATAGGTAATGTAAGTAATAGGAAATAGAGTAAAGTAATTAAGTAGGCTGCAGAGACAAATCAGAATATATTCTGCATTGCTTGCAATGGAAACAATTGCAGAGAAATACATACTTTGCTGCATTTCACAAAACCTCCTGTTACAGGTATTTTTATATTTATTGAATCCACACAAAATCAACAAATATATATTGAATTATTTAAGAAAAACAGTTGTTTTTTAGCAAGGAGGGTCTACTCAAGAAAACTAAAAATATAAAAGACAAATTAAAGAGAATAATTTCTGCTGCACTCTTCATTTTTTTGAACCAAAAAAAGAAAAGCATTAACACTTCTACAAAGAAATTTCAAGCCAATAACTTGTTTTTGGCAGCCTTACTATGTCACATTATTTTTAGCAAGTTCTTCATGGAAAGTTTTTTAGCAGGATGGAAGATAACTAAAAATAACATTAACAGAGCTTCATCCTGGTGTCTAACTCATGACCTACCAAACCATTCACTTCAACATATTCAGGTTGAGCACAAGCAGTTCCACGAAGTTTAGTAACTTCTTGTATAAGAACCTAATGCCAAATTCAGGGATTTTTTTTCCGGCTCTTTCAGTTAATGTCACAGAATTACTTCAAATCAGACCAATCCACAAGAAAACCAAGCAATTAGAACACAGAAATAAATTTGGCAGGGGAAGACTTTCCATCAGTTTTCAGCATGCTCGAGTTACTGCTTTGGTGCTCAGCATGAAATATTGAAATATGAAATTTAACAACTCACTGAGATAAAAGGGTAATTCACAGTTCCTAGAAATACCTCCATTATAATACACCACCACCCTATTTATTTCTGAACATAATATCTTCTTAAGGTTTGCTACCAACATGATAGGTATTTATCTCTTCCTGCAGATATATAATACTCAGCTGACAAAAAGAGGAAGTATTACTGAGAGTTTCCTCATCAACAGTTGTAATTCTGGTAAATAGGCCTTATGGGTGTTGTCGACAGCCCAATAATTCTGATAATTTTCTTTTTTACCAGCTAATTACCAGCTGTTCCTTGCCTTCACACTAGCTGGATTACTAACATTAATTTTCAGTCTTCAGAAGTGACAAAGGAAAGACTATATTGACAAATGACAGAAATGACTATGATAATAAAGGTAAATTAATACATTAGATAAAATAAACCCGGTATTGATATGATACATTTTGCTACTTTAAATAATGGGACAGATAGCATTCTGAGGGCACTCTGTACACCCAGAACATTAATAAGGATAGACAAGAAGTTGCAGGGTTCCAACATTTTATTTTATAATCATATTTCATGGTCTAACATTAGGATTTGGTTACACTTACTCAGAATCTTATTTGAAAACAGCCCTATTTTCAAGAAAGAGCAGGATAATCTACAAGACAGAAGTGGTGTTGTGGTTTAAACCCAGATGGAAGCTAGAACCACATGGCCACTCATTCACTCTCCTCATTTGGGATAACAGAGAGAATCAAAAGGGTAAAAGCAAGGAAAAACTATTGGGTTAAGACAAAGACAATTTAGTAGGTAAAGCAAAAGCCACACCTGCAAGCAAAGCAAACCAAGGAATTCATTCACTGTTGCTCACCATCAGGCAGCTGCTCAGCCATCCCCAGGAAAGTAGGGCTCCATACACATGATTACTTGGGAAGATAAAACACCATAAGCCCAAAGAACCTCCCATACCCTTTTTCTTCTCCAACTTTATACACTGAGCTGGTATGGAATTTAGCTTTGGTCGGTTAGGGTCCATCTGTATCTCCCCACAGCTTCTTGTTAACTCCCAGGCAGCACTAGCAGGGTGGTGTGAGGAGCAGAAAAGGCCTTGAGAATTTAGCAATAATCAAGAACACCAGTGTCCTATCACACCATTCCCATCCCAAATCCAAAACACACTGTTACACCAGCCGCTAGCAAAAAATTAACTCCATTCTAGCTGAAACTGTGACAAGTGTCACCAAGACTTATTGTGATTATTCTTCACTTTGCCAAGGCTTCAGATTTCCTATAATGGGCCCAAGCAGGTCTTAAAGTCAACTTTAAGAGGCCAAATCTACTTCCTGTTTGGAACAGTAAGGAAAAAAAGCACAAACAGCCACAGCTGGCTTGTACCTCTCATCCCATTGATAGTACTAATTTCAACTGCTGAGGAAACTTTTCCTCATGTCATGCTGCTGCTTAGGGCACATGCATAATGCTTTCTTTTATTTTGGTTAATGCTTATTACTAATGTATGTGACATGTAGTAGGGTGTTATAAATTCAATTAAAAGTTAATGTAAACATCTGCTCAACTTCATTTGTATACTAATATATCAGACCAAGAACTAAAATTGTTACCCTGTGAGTTGCTTTTCCATTATGTGCCCCTCCAAGGAGAAAGAGCCAAGGAAAAGAAACCTGTTAAATTGACATTGGATGGCTATAAACTTCTCTAAATAATTGACATTATAAAAGACATTTATCTGTATCAAAGCCATTGAAATTAAAGGTACACCATTTAAACAAATTAACAAGTTTAAACATGTATTGCATGGATCAAGAGTACCAATGACTATTAAAAGCAGAAATAAAAACCTGAGAGTGCAATTGGAAGTATCACAATATGTTGAAACAGGAGAGTGAAGCCACTTCAGGCAGGACTGTTTATGCTCGCTGGATATGTCCAACTTGTCAAAAAATGACATAATTCTCACAGGTCATTCACAGAATAGTCACCCCTAGGAAGCAACATCTGAGAAAGGCACATAAACAATAGTTTAAGATGCTACAGCACATATAAGCAGAGATAGAGATTGCCAAACAAGCAACAGCAACCTTGGCCTGTGAAGCATTTTTTAAATATGTCCCTCAATTCGAGAGAAGCTAGAAATTGTTAGAGAAAATGTGTTTTACCATGCACCAAAAGCAATTATCACCTTCCTCTAAATGTAATTTCGACACTTGAATTCAGCCAAACCATCTAAAAATTAAACAGAACTTTAGAAAGTAGAAAAATATTCATCTGGACGAGTCATAGAGGGATGCTAAGAATATTATTACTCACATTGAACACAAGAGCTCCCCACAACTACCTGGCATGCTGGAAAGCAAGAAAGTTTTCCACTACACAGTATAGTCTGTGAAAGGAACAAGTTGAAAATTAAATTACTGACAAATGCTGACATGTATTTACACTGGTTGACTTACCTGATCGATGTAATCCTACAGTTCCCGTGGAGGTACTACCCTTCCATTGGGTGGGCTACTCTGGGACACAGACATACAGGGCTCTCAGGCTGCTCAGTGCAACACTGCCTCAGCATTCCCCCCGCTAGCTCAGAGGCAGCTGAACTACATGACACTGTAAAGAACCACTAACACACCCCTGAAGCATTATAACCACAAGCATTGTAACACTGCATTGAACTCTAAAGCTCAAAAAGTCTTGCTATCATAAAGGCATGTGTGTGAGGTTTGCTCCTCCTCAGTGCCTAAATGGCTGCAAGGTCTGACAGAAACTCATTTTTCCCTCCTTCTCCAGGACTGTGCCTTTGATTGTCAGTCTCAAATAGAAGTGGTGACATGTAATTCTACTAATTATTGCTCTGCCTAATTCTTGTTAAGTCTGAGATAAGTTAAGAATCAAAAGAATCTGTGGGTTGTCATGGTATCTGCTGTCCCATTGTCAACTGGAGCATGTAGATTAACAAGACAGAACAGGTATATGGTAATGGACAGCAAACTAAAATAAGCATTTTAAGTTTCGTGGAATATAATGTATAGAACACTATCATAACTGTACTAATTGTCTCACTCTTGGGAAGTTAAAATGGAGCATCAGTGGTCTCTAAAGGCAACACTATAGAGGTTGGTGAAAATGTTACTGGAATGTCTTGAAGACTTCTAATTGGATTAGTACTTATATAATTAATAGGGTTACTTTGACTCTGCAAATTAATTGGATTTTTCCTTATCAATTCCACGCTTAAATGTTGTGAAACTGCATGCGTCTACATACCTCCCCCAAGAACTGCATGAATCACAACAGTACCCAGACTCATAATCACAAAGTGGTTTCTCTGAAAACTCCTTCCTGAATATATTTATCTGGTGTTTTGCAATGTCCTCTGAATAGAAATATACATTCAAACACATAAATGTTTTCCAGTGTCTTATGTAAACCTTTATGCATTCTAAACTGAATTTTCCAAACACATACATACTTTACTGAAAAAGAGTTTTCACTGAACACACAATACCAAGCTCTCTCCAAGGCTGCATTTAAGATTACTCAATTTTTTTTCCCTTCAACCAATTTCCAATCCATTAAGCTGCCCTAGTTTTCTCTTCTTTTGCAGCTATTTAACTTGGGCATTAACCTTTGTGGCTGGCCATGGTCTCTTAAATGTATTTCTTTGCAATATACTTTCCTACATTGTCAGAAACAGTTTTCTTATAGAAATATGGAGGGGAAACTAATAAGTCTTAGTATGGCACCTTTGCTCTCATATGAAATCTCTGCTAAAATAAAAAAAATATTTTAGAAAAAGTGCATTATTAAATCAATGGCAATAAATGCATATTGGTGTGTGACTTTATTTACAGTATCTACTTACATGGCAATTTATATGGACCAAGCAGACCAACGCACACATCCTCAACACAGTACAGTAATTGCCTCTACTTCCTCAGTGGAACCTTCACCAAAGTCTTTCAAACAGATGTCTGCTTTAGGAACCTATGTCCTCTGCCAATGCGTCCAGGGACAAAGCAAAACTATCAATATGAGGCTACTCTTTTTCCACCAGACCTGAGTCTGTACTCCTTATCCACTCCCCATCCTGCCCAAACCTTCTAGAGATCCTTATAGAGCCTTCTTTAGAAACACTTCCAATGGACCAAACAGGTCTCCTCTTCTTTTTAGTCATCCCATACCCAAGCACCAATTTCTGACTGTATCTTCATGATAAATATGCATGATTTATTATGGGAGTTCAAAACCTGAGAATGAATTAACACAGCGATTGTGCATAATCTGTAAAAGTGAAGAAAGGATGAACATCACCCAATGTCTTTGAAACCGAAAATCTTTTTTTTTTCTTAAAAAAAAAAGACCAAAGCCAAATCCAATTACTGAAGTATCCAGTTACACCTTCTTGATCATAACTGTGGAGGAGAAAATGTTAAAGCCACTTTGATTCAACATATATGCTGTTTGTCATTCTTTTTTGTTAGTTTAAATCACATTATTTATTCACACATTGTTAATTCTGTACTTTCTTCTTGTTATCTAAAACTGGATATTCAGGCAATATCACCTTAATTAATGTCATGACAGTTACTAATTATTCAGATTTTTCATGTAGAATTGTTTTCTGCTAAAAGTTTTGTACTTTGCATATTCCCCCGCACACAAAAAAAAAAAAAAATCCTTAGCCATCTAAGCTATGTTATACCAAAACCACTATCAACCAAACACAGACACTCCAGGTTATGGAGATCATTCTGTCTCCAGTACACTGAAGTGTTTCAGCCACTTTATCTTACTCTACAGTCTTACACTTTCACTGACTGCTAAATCAGTGAAACTTGGCATCTGCAGTTTCAGAAACTTTGAAATCCTACCAAAGGTGGTAAAATACAACTCTATGGATGTGTCTAAGGCTTCTGTCTCCCACAAATTCAGCACATACAAAAAGTGAATGTGTTGGCATTCATAAGAAGGTAATTTTCTCTTTCAGTGATGAAAATGGTTTTGCAAATGTTGAATTGTAAGCAAATGAGTAGTTTTACTGTAGCCACTAAGAGTGTTTATGTGAACCTGATTAACTTTTTTTTTCCTGGTTAGAACTGACTTTGTTAAAACATTCAATTTGGGATTCAAATTAGAATTATGGTGGCACATACAGTTAGGCATTTAGTCAAGTTGTTTATGAATATTAGCTAAGAGTCTGAAACACCAGAAACTAGTTCAAACTAGTTCTACAAAGCTCAAACTGATAATAGAAAATATTTCAGAATGATTTAAGATTTAATGATTTTCATTTATAACATTTGTTTAAAAAGCTCTGCTGGACTCTTGGGAAAAAAAGAAAAAGGTTAATAAGCCCATACTTATAATTTCAGATCCGTCTCAAGCAGCTTAAAAGCTGAAGTGTCAGGGAAGTCAGCCATCTCATCTTATTCCTGCAGAATACGTCTTGTTAGTTGTCTAGAAGAGCAAGCAATGAAGTGAGGATATTCTCTTTTCTTTTCTTTTTTTTTTTTTTTTTAATTCTGTCAATAGTAGCGTCAAATCTTCCAATCTTTCAAGAATAGTTGTGAGATACTCATAGTGAGAAATCACATAAAGCAACTCATCAGTGCTTCTGCTAAGAATATGTTTCTTCTTTAATTTGATCCGTACACTATTTACATTGCTCTGAATACTGTTACTCTCAGAGACGCAAGCATGAACATGAAGTTAAGTCATGCAGGTTTTTCCACCTCAACTAATTGCTACTGAAGTGACTCCAAATTTCTTGTCCCTTCTTTTTTCTCCTCTTGGGCTCTGTTGCAGAAATTTTCCAAAGATTTAAATCTGAACTCTACAGTGTCTTTTAGAAACAACCCTTTTTCAATTTGTAATGTTGCAGCAGCCACAATTTCTGATAAAAGGGAGGCATAAAAATGGTTTCTTAAAGGCTGCTTGGCCACAACAATAAGACCACCATAGAAATGAAAGCCTGCTGGCAGCGCTGAGTGACACAGGACAATCTCTGCTATGATTTGGTTGTGGCCTTAGAAGCAAGAAGAATGTGATCCAATCGTTCAAATTACATAAACAGCAGCTGAAGTTTGTTTGATATTTTCTCAATTTTGACTTAATTAGGCTGCAAACCTCCTAACTTATGCCATAGTTAAGATCCAACATGCACTGCTATGAACATTTGATGTGAAATTAATGAATGAATAGGCAAAATCCCAACCCCAAGCTCTCAGAACAGCACACCCCCAGGAGTTTTTCTTTATTAAACACCAAGGAAGCATAAATCTCAACTTAGGTTTTTTCTGTGTTTTTCATGTTCCTTGGGTTTCTCCAAAGTATAATTTAAGACTTGAGTAAATAGCATGTGGAGACGTTCAGAGTCTGCTGCTCAGGTTAGCAAAGGTTGAGCAGGTGCCAAGATTCAATTCAGCGGAGGGTGTTTGTGGGAAAATAATGGAAGATTGGTGAGGAGGACTGTAAACACACTCAAGTGACTTGCACTAATCATTGTTTAGTCTTGTGTGCTTGACAAGTAGAACATCTGTGCTTAGATAACATAGGCCAGTGACAGACTCAGAGGCAGACTATCAAACATGCTGTAGATTTCTCTCCTGTTGTCAGAAGGATCAAAGCACAGTGGAAAACTGCACTTGTGTGATCTGCAAGAATGGCAGATTCAAGAAACACTCTCTGGCAAGGATTGAGCTCCACAATGGCTGTGTTACTACTTTTTTGTGTCTCTGCCTGGATGCTGCTGTGGAGATCCCCCATTTCATAAGGTATCAAGATTACATTTATCCTTTGCATTTGATCCATTATTTTGTAGTTGTTCCTGTCTCCTTCTTGTGTCAGCTCAGTACAGATATTCTTTATATATACCTTGCACAGGACAGATATTCTTTTTTTCTTTAGAGTATCTGCATGAGTCTCAGTAATTACTAGTTGAAAACACATACTCTCCCACAGGAAGGGATAAAGGAAAAAGGAAACACTTTATTTCAATACAGAAAGATGAGGTAACTACCCAAAAATTCAGAAAAAAAAAATCAACTTTAGGGAGAAATTTTACAACATGTTCCTTGCAAGCCATGCTTCCAGATAGCTGCTGCTTTGCTTTACCCAGCTGCTCACACAGCTTGGAGAGTTGGAAATTTATTGAAAGTAGACAATTAGCAACTCTGTCTTTTTCATTAGCTTAGGGTTCCAACTTGCTCCTCCACTTCCTGGATAGTTCATAGTGCCTATATATTCCATATAATCACAGGCAAATCAACAAGTTCTCCAGTCAGAAAGCTAAGGCTCGAGGAGACTCCCTTACATTTAATTTTCACTGGTAATTGTAGTTAGAGGCACCTGGCTTGAGCATAAACTGGAACATAGGAAGTTCCACTCAAATATGAGGACTAACTTCTTCACACTGTGAGGGTGACAGAGCCCTGGAACAGGCTGCTGAGAGAGGTCATGGAATCCCCTTCTCTGGAGATTTTCAAGACCCACCTGGATGCCGTCCTGA
>JAOXNG010000052.1:6097272-6118042 GCA_028566535.1 Scolopax minor | reverse complement strand
GACCTGCACACAGTACTCCAGATGAGGTCTCACCAGAGCAGAGCAAAGTGGGAGAATCACTTCTCTGGACCTGCTGGAAACACTTCTTTTGATGCATTTGATGCATTTGAATCACATTTGATGTGATTAGCCTTCTGGGCTGCAAGTGCACATTGCCTGCTCACGTCCAGCTTCTCATCCATCAACACCATCAACACAACAAAAGTGTTTTGTCTTTTTTAATAGTAACAGATGTTCAGTCCATCAAAATCTAAGCACAGAAACCTTACAAGAAGGCTTTACATTAAGAAAGAGACAGTATCCAAAAAAGCAGCATGCTAAATTCTTGTTAATAACTTTGAAAAAGCACAACTGTAAATGGAGGGAAAAATTAATTACTGCAATACAGACACAGAATAAAGGGCTGTCACTGCCTGGACTGTATCAAGTTTGGAGGCAACTTGTACAGAAATATATTTAACAGTGATTAAAAACCAGTGACAGCACTGTCACTTCAGCAGTACTCAGGATTGTTTTCCCAATTCCATAAAAATAAGCAAATGTTTTTTCTTCAGAACACTGAATAGAACACTCTGTTAGCAAAGGTATTATTACCTCAGATGGCTACTACTCATCCTAATATTGACAAAGTGAGAATCCAGCAACCATGTGACTATATTTGTTCCTTAAAACACATAACTCATCTTTATATATACATATACATATGAATATACATACACACACATACATACACACCCCGGTAATACTTACGCTTTTTTAATATCTTCTGCTGAGGCATGCTTTTGCACTCCCAGAACTTCATAGTAATCCACCATGTTTCAGTAGTTGTCTTGTTATCAACAGCTGAGTCTTTCAAGTCCTGTAACAACAAGAACTTGTAAATTAAGCTTGTCCAGTAATGTTACTTCATAGACATCAGGTAGGAGCCTAGCATCTTCCAGTACCAAACCTGATCTAAGAGAGATGCTTGTTTTTAGAAATTTCAATGTTCCAAACACCAAAAAATAAAAAATGCTTTATTTTTGGTTAACAAATCAAACAATTACTTTGATTCTGATTTTTGTTTATGTTCTTTAATCCCACTGAAACACGGTCCACAGAGATATAATAAACACACAACCACAATAACAACAAGCCGAGATGTTCCATCCTCCTCTCCATCAGCCAGCTCCTCCTCCAAGATTCCAGATCGGTTCTGGAGGGGTAGCTTGGGAGGTGGGATGGGCAGGGAGGAGATTTGCCTGCTTTGCCTAGCAGGGACCTGTTTCCATCCCCCCTCCTCTCCGAGATCCCCTTCCACCACCGTGTGAGAAGCAGGAAGGGGGTCCTCTGGTGTATGTGGGGCCCCAACATGTTCCCTTAATCTCAGGGAGTGGGCCCACCAGTCTATCTCCTTCTCGCACTCCCTGATGGTCCTCAACCTTTCCACTTCCTCCTTCAGCTCAATCACCAGGCTGAGGAGATCATTCACCTGTTCGCATCTCACACAGGTGTTGTCTCCACTACCCTCCATGGCAAGGGCCAGGCCCCAGCACTCCTTGCAGCCAGAGGCCTGGACACCCACATGTTTACACGGGGCCTCTGTCTGAGTGCCCACGGCTTTCTTAACAACGGCCTGTGACCTAGTTCTAACCATAGCTTGCTGTCTGTTAACAAGAGACAGAGGGAGGCTCAGTACCAGACGTGTGACTACTGAAAGAAACTGAACTTACCTTGTACAAAGGCAGAGGTTCAGGACGCTGTTGTACGAGTCGCAGCCACCTGAGGCACTGACCGAGACACACCCCTGGGCACTGATTACTGGTCAGAAGCTCCCCAGGGCTTCTTATCAGGTGTGAGGAGCCGCAGGAGGTGCCGGCTTCGCCCAGGCCGGTCAGCAGCCCGCCCACCGCCTGTCAGCCTCGGCCACGTGGAGGAGGCTTTACCCTGTGTCCAAAAAGCTCCCAAAAGAGCTTTTCGTCGGCCTTTTTTTAGCTACAGAACCCTCACCCAGCGCAGTCTTACCTGCCCTGGAGCCGGTCTCTGCCGCAATGACCGTTAATTCTGTTGATGGCTCGTTTAAATGGGCCGCAGGAGGTGCCGGCTCCGCCCAGAAGACAGAAAGACAAAAAGAGGAAAAGGGAACAGAAAATGAAAGAATAAAGCCTTTAACCCCTTTTTACTTCTTTTTCTGAATTCACAATTGCTTTCTTATTTCTATTCCCTTATGATTGCCTATCTTTGGCACCTTTGCTACCCATATCCTCACATACCCTTTTCTATTTGCTGTTTCCCAGCCTCACCCCTTCATGAACATCATCTGTTCAACAACTGTGCCTAGATTTCTGCCTTTGTGAGAGCTACACTAAGAGAGAGTTCCTGACTCATCAAGGTTAAAATTGCAGAGGAAGGAGGTCATTACCCTAATATAAGTTACCTGATTGAGTAGGACAAAGTGGCTGTCCCCAGTCAGGCAACAGATCACCAGCAGAGTTAGAAATAAAAGTTAGAGCTCTGAAGGGCTTTATCCAGTTGCAATCTAAATCATATTTAGATAATTTTTTCTTCTTTTTCTTTTTCTTCTCCACCATATGAATCTACAATTAAAGAACACTTCAGTATTTTAGGCAATTAAACATCAACCTTATTTTTAATAGCAGCCAGTATACAGGCAGATGTGATGCTCAAACATAAGTTTAATGTCTGGAGTACAATAGGCAAGTCAGACTCAATCTGCCATAATAAGTAACTTTATTGTTTCCTAAAGGCTTTTGGGATCTTAATATGGAGCAGATGTTGAGGACTTCCCTAGTAATTATGGGAAGAACTCATTCTGTCCTCCCCCACAGATATACTTTACAACATCTGCTTTATTGCTTTTGTGGTTACTTGACTGATTTATTCACACTTTTCGCAAATTTGCCACATTCACAATTTTTTAAAATGAACATTACACAGAAAAAAATTTAATGTATATTTTACTTATATTGATAAACAGGATTATTCATGTGCCTAAAATTAAGCACAATGGAAGAATGGAAGAATTAGATGTTTACTCTAATCTCTTCTAACAAATCAATAAAATTAACGTGCCTACAGAAATGATAAGGAGCTTGCTCACGTTGAACTTCCCAACTACAGTGCAGAGACTCACAACATGGAAAAGGAAAGGAAGAAGGAAATGAAACTCACAATAAAGAACTGTGAAGATGTCTTAGATGAGAATGAGGATTTGCCATGGACAATGAGGTTGTCTTAAAGAGAGAGGTAAAGCACCAAGAGATGGTGAAAGCAGTAGTGTGGCAAATGCCAGCCAGCCAGCATCAGCCAAATTAACACAGTAAATTAAAAATCTGCCCAGCAAGCTCCATTGCTAATTGGGGCACAATCCTCAGCAAGAACAACAGTTTTAGGCAAAAAATTAGAGTTACTGTCACATCTCTTTAATATCAAACCAGCATACTGTAGACAGGCTGACAAACTTAAACAACTGCACCATTAACAAGAAGAAAACAGGACTGTAGGCAGGACCATTGAATTGTAATGGACTTGGAAACACACCTACATTCATTTGCCAGAAAAAGCATCAAAAATAGAAAAATCTAAATCTCCAGGATAAATCAGCTAATTTTTATTTTTCTCAGAGTGTCTTACTTGAAATGGAAGTTATTAATATTCTAGAGGAAAATGATGCATAGGAAATGGATCCTGAGCTTTGTAATGATGCCACTAATGTTATGTCAAAAAAGAAACTTTTCTACTGATTTTAATGGATGGATCTTAAGTTTGTTTATAAAATCAGATGAAGTAGCAGATCCTTTATATGGGTCCGATATCAGCAGACAGAGGCACACCCCAGTTCCTTAATGACAACAATCATTAACAACTAGCAGCACTTTTAACAAGATCCCGATACAGAATTCCCCTTACCCTCATCTGCCATAAATAACAATAAATGCATTAGCTGCAGACAATAAGTAGTGAAAGGCTAATTATACATTAATCTTTTGGAAGCTTTCAATAAGAGATATTTAAAACATATAATCGTAAATTAATTGCTTCTGGAAAATGTGCATATGTGTTCTAGACTAAGGAAAAGAATTGTAGTTTTAAAATTCCCATCTGAGCCAGGGTGTAATGAAACCATTGTATTTACTATATAAAAGACTCATTTATTTGTTGTCACTGTGAATTATGGTTCTGTATAAAACCCAGTAAAATTTCATGCCAGGCTACTGCCCACCATCCTATGGTACTTTCATTATTTGCAATGAAGCATCATAACCAGCTCATTTTTGACAGGTAGCAATGAACAGCAGTGTAATGCAACAGCAAGATGAAATCCATTATATACTTACTATCTTTGATGTAATTCTTGAAAAAAAAAAAAACTATCATAAAAATAGCACTTGGATATAATAATAACTAGGGTCATCTCCAATTTTCTACTCTGAAATGGTGATACAAGCTTATAAGATATATCCAGAATAGTCCCATATGTTTTGTTCACATTGCAAAATTTTTCTTACACACGCACTGCTTCAGAGTTCATATGAAAAGCACATCTTCTTTTTGGAAACTCCAAATCAATGACTTACTCTAGTGCTCAATATTTAATATTTAAAATTGTTTAGCAGAGACCTGGCTGAAACATAAGGATGTTTCCGTATTCCATAAGGATGTCCTAGATGGACAAATACAAGGTTACTTCTGTTATCTCATCTTAAGTCTTTCTTGACCCTGAAAGGCCCTTGCTGCTAACCTCCTACCAGAACTGTAATCATCCCTTCCTGTGAAACAATCCAAAATTATTTTGGGGCATTTTCTATTTTGCTGTCTTTGCAACCAAACAACATTTCACCAAATTCAGCATAATTTGTTTTTAACTTAGCACAAACATCAAGACTTCAACCTGGCAAGCATGCAAGAGTCACCTGAGATGTTAAACTAGCCCTGTCTGGGCAGTTGCAGGCTTTGCTTCCTGCTGCATGGTAACAGAGCACTGCATTCCAGCTGAAGAACTCCAGCTGACTGATGTGCAGCTCTAAGTGATCACACCACACATCTACTCTCTGGCTGCCAGTGCCCGATGATATGGACCTGCTGTGTATCCTCTATTATATGTTTTATCTCTACCTCATCGTCAAAAACTCTCCTGAACTCTGATGTGTACAGACATAGGTAATGTTGATTTTTTAAACAATAAAAGCATCATATGTGACTGGATGCATTATACAGATATGAAAGACTGCACTGTATATGAATTTTATGGGGTCAAAGCACACTGGATTTATTGTGAATGCTTTTGCTTGGCAAAATCTGCAAATTATAGTAACAGTATACTATCAGTTAATCTGATCATGTCTGAGATCAAAAGTGGTCACTTAAGCAATCTTTTATAGTGCTGTTATAAAAAAAGTTAGTAAACTTCTATTAAACTCATATGCTGCTTGAAGACATAAAAATCCATTAAGGCAATCTTATTAGTGATGTAGGCCAGAAAATCCAAAATTGTAACATAATCTTAACTCTGCTATGAAGCGAAATCCAGATAAATTCCTCATATATCCATCAACTGATGGCAGGAAATGAAACAAAAATAAGATCAACAGTTGGGAAAAAAAATCACAAGTTTCTTAATATTTTATGTTAATTTATAGAAATTGCTTAAAATGAGTCTTTTGTTTTTTTAAACTGCCACTGATATTACTTATGCATAGAATATTTTAGCAAGAATTATATTATGAAGTCAGTTAATTACCTACCTGCTGCACATGAAGCATTCATTCAGTTAAATTAATTTACAGATTAAAGAACCCCCAAAATCTACAAAGACAGAAATAGGACGTATTTCTTATATGGCCACTTTAAATAGCTAGGGGTTTTTCTGCTTTTGGAAATTTCCACATTTCCATAAAGAAAATGCTGGAGAATGTATTGCCATGATGAATTTCAACCCTGTGAAAGGGAAACTCAGACTCAATTTATTACCTAGTGCTTTCCCTTTGTTGTGCAGGTTGACTCAATAAATTAGAATGCTCATTAAACTGAATGCAACTTGTGGCATCATCTAGATTCAGTCTTTCAGCCAAATTCTACCCTTCTGTAAAAGCTAGAGATTTAGCTTCAGAGGGTGTATGTATGGCTCAAAGAGGGCACAGATGGGCTTAACATACTACTGATGCTTGTTCTTTATCTCCCTGAAATACATATCTGGGTGTAGTTCATGGAGTGTCCTGGAGTATTTATCAGTTTGGCTCTTTTTTGACTTTTTTTTGTGACCTAAGAAATACTTCTTCTTTTGTTTATTAAATTACATAGCTTTCAATGGGCATTATAAAAAGAAGACTTGGGTCTTCTTTATAAACTCCAGCAAATCCCACTGTGGTGGTGGATAGATCATTCTGGGGCCTCACATGGATGGTCTTTATTTTATGCCCAGAAACTGAAACAACAGTGCATTTCCTATCCCTGTGCCCATTTATCTTAGTGCAAGAACCTTAGTTTGCGGGGGATACTCAATGATTTTACCACTTTTTACCACATCTGTTTTGCCATCAGCATGCACTACAGAGATTTATGAAAAAAAAAAACAACTTTGTAGGCCAAACGATTTTTCTTATTAGAACCAGATACTCAAACCTCTATACAGAGCTGCAACAGGAGGGGGGAGACATGAGGACGTATGAAAGAAAAGAATAGGTATATCCAGGTCCCACTTTCCTGCATCTTTTGAATTAAAGGGGTTTTCTTCTGCAAACTTAGCAAGTGATAGCAATCTCCTTTCCTGGGGCTGACCTGTACTTCCTAGGCTTAGGCTATCTGGAAGGATGCGGACTCACAGCACAAAGAATAAACAGGCTTTCATTACAGTGACTGTCAGCGGTCCACCTAAGGATAGCAAGAAATATCTTAGAGTCGCTTCTTGTGCTGCTTTTTAAAAGGATAGCACATAGGTAATTTAATAGTTTCAGACCACTATCACAAAACATCTTACTGCATATAAAAAGAATTGTGAACAGTTGTAGCTCAGTTTGTCATAATGCTGGATAAACAAGATGCTTAGTTAAATCACCTACAGAAAACACCTGTAGCCACCAACCGTTTCTTTAAAAGATTCCAGATCATTGCTCTCTGCTTCTGTCCTCAGTTACAGGTGCTATTGCTGCAATGTAATGTATATTTATGCCTTCACATCTTCCTCCACCTTCACATCTTGTCCTTCTAGTAATTGCATGAGAGAATCTGTGTAACCAGCGATTTATCCTGCTGGCTTTGGTACCACTCTCAAATTTACTCTCTTACAACATAAAAACATACTGACATTTCAGTGATGTAGCTACTTCAAATTGCCCAACTACTTTTCTCTGAATGTTGTGCTCTTCTGTGCACCTATGTCTTTCTGCATAGGGCAAAGCATTAGAGAACATTTTAAAGCATTTTTCTGTTTGTTACTAACTAGTCAGTCCTGCTTTTCTTTACAACCCCAATATAGGTAAATCTCATGCACTCTATCAGAAGAAAAATATATAATTTTAAGAAGCCACAGATCTACCTGCAGCCAAACTAAATTTGTCTCCCAGAAAGGGCATATTCCCAAGTCCTTTCACTACTTTGACAAGAAAGCCAAGTGTTTTAGAAGCTTATTACTTGCTTGTATCTTTTCGCTGCATTATCTGATTGCTAAATTGATTTTGTAACAGAACCAAGGTACTACATGTTTCTTTTGCCTCTGAATATCTTTTTTCCTTTTTGGACAGTCAATCCATGTAGGAGCCTGCTGTGATCACAAATTATTTTTTCTTCCTACAACTATTAGGGTTAATGGTTTTCAATTATTAACCTTGTGATTGAATCAGCTTCAGAAGAACTATGCTGGAATAACTTTGCTCCAAAAAGAATCAACATATAAACCACTATGAGATCTAAGTCAAACGGCATCACTATGGACCTGCATATTTATTTCCCTGCCTACTCATGTTAATATACAAGAGTTTAAAAAAAAAAAACAAAACAAAAATCAACACAACTGAAAAAGGAAACTGCACGTGCACCAATACTAAGGTGCTTCATGATGTGTTGCATTCGGCATAAATAATTGATAGTAAACTTTTATTAACTCTATTGTTTTTTAAATTATCTCTTCGTGAGAAACAAATAATTTTGCCACAGCTGCAAATAGTTCAATAATAATGGCATTTGTTCTTTGATCAGAAATTATAGAAAGATACTTCTTTTGTAAAAATACAGAGGTATCAGAAACATGCATGGAAAAATATTCACAATACCAAAATAGTCACAATGGAGGAAGATTTATGAGGATGTAAACTATTGATTAGCTCCATACAAAATATAGACGAGTAAAATTTACAACCTCATTGTGAAATATTTTGACTTGTTGCTGTCTATTGATATAGAATATTTATTCTGAAAAAAAAAAAAGTGAAATTTTCCCCTGCTCTGACAAAAGCCATTACTTGTTGTCCAGGAAAGGCAAGATCTCCCATTAAGTGCTTAAAAAATAGAAACAAAACAAAAAAAAACCCAAACAGAAACAAAACAAAAAGCCACTGCCACTACCAACAACAAAAAAACCACCACACCCAAATCCTCTAGATATACGAATTTTGTAGTTATACAAACATACAAATCTCATAGATGCTGACAGGTTTTTTGTTCAAATAATACGTCATATAAGACTCAACATTCATAGTTCTCTGAGAATACATTTTATTTTGGATCAGATAAACAATAGTTACCCTTTCTTAGCTGGAGCTGCTACTGAAATAGTATTTCCCAAAAATATCACAATCTGATATGCGATGTCCAACTAAAACATACAGTGTGGCATCTGAAAAGCCTGGAAAACTGGAACCTTACTCATAAGAATCACCAGTCTACTAAGAAGAGAAGATTCATACTTGTGTACTGCATACTTTTACATAAGAAATATTAACAAACATCAGTTGCCAAATTGGCTCTAAGTTTTGGCATTGTTTTTGTTTGTGTTCTACTATTCATATTTATTAACAGTAATTTTTTTCATTGTAAATCACATCAGCTTATATTAAGGGCTTCTGCAACAATATAAGTTATATACTATGTTATATTGACATTTATTGTCAGTTTTATTTGCAGTTTTATGCATGTAGTTTCAAATGCTTGGAGTATCTCTACTTTTTTTCCAATACGTTTATGTGATGGTGCACTTGCCAAAATAATTCCTATTCTAAAAATAGGAATTTCTTCTATCCGATTTATGCCAGTTGGATGTGACTGATGGAGGCTTTAATGACAGGCAATATTTCATATGATGCTGTGCATCTCTTATAAACACAGCACACGTTGTTTACACATTACGTACTGTCAAAAGTGCCAAATAAAATTTGTTAGACTTGTCAGTGAAGAATGAAATATAATTCCTCAGTGATGGCAGCTCAAATATTCTATTTATGTAGTAAGCACTACTTCTTGGGAGCTATTTAGCCATATTTACTTGTGATATGGAGAAGGAATCAAGAAACTTTGAAGTTATTCATTAGCTTCACAGCAACATGCCCAAACTAGAAGACCTAATCAGCAAAGACTTATAGGAGTTAAAGACCTAAGTATATCCCAGCATTTAGGCTGCGAAGTTCCCATTTTCACCAATCAGTAACTATTCTTCATTCCCAGCAGTAGTTAAGAATTGTCAACAACTAGTACGGTATTTATAAATGCTTCATATTTCTTCATTATGTGGTTAATGAACTGAGTGAGAGCAGGATGTCTTGAGAATATGAGCCTAAATACTTGATACAACCCTCAGAAGTTTGTCCAACATTATATGATCATGCTGTACTAGAACAAGAGACGGATTTTGCCCTGACTGTTTTTTCTTCCAGCAGCTCCATGTGTGCTGATGTTTGTTTCCTAAGATTTAAAAATTATAACCATTTAAACAAAGCTGTACTTAAAATGGAGAAAGCACTAAACTTGAAAGATGTAGAAAAAGAAATAAAGAATGTGATATCATTCACTAATGGTAATAAAGTATCCAGAGTACAAAAAACAAGGGGTTGCTGAAAGGAACTGCAAAAGGACCTCAAAGTACTGAGAAATCCGATGACAAAATAGCAGGTGAACACGAACAGTGATAAATATTAAAACTAATGCACTGAAGGGCAAGAGACTCCTAACTGCACATAAGCTCAGAGGAAAGATCCATAACTCAAAATATACCCAGAAGTTCTCAAAAACCCAATGAATCCAACACTTCAGGAAGGAACAGAAAACCAAACAGAATCATTATGAGGGACCTGCACTATGCCTGCAATCACCGCTATAGACTTTCTGGCATGAAAGAGAAATGGCAGCAGAGATATGATAGATATCTTCATAAGTAACAATGTGAAATAGCAAAATGAAAATCTCAGATGACAGGTTCAAAATAAAGAAATGGTGGAACTTAATCACACTTACCATAGTTAAACGTTGGAATTAATTGTCTCAAGAGTGGGGCAGATATCAAAAGTTTATCTAGGTTCAAAAAGTGATTAGACAGACTCACAGAAGAAGAACTTCCCTTTAGGTTTATTAAACTCAAATATGACATATCTGGTTGAGAAAATTCATTTAACAAAGTTTCCATCAGACTCCCATTAGCCTGATAAAAACTAGAAAAGATAGTGATAACTTGGAAAGAATGTAAAAAAAGCTATGCAAAATCATATGACAACTATAATCTTAATGGGAATACAGTCCTAAGAAATTCAAAAGAAAAAACATAGGACACTGTAATACCAGAAGACGTTTTGACATAGCCAATATCTACAAAACATGTTAAAATATATTAAAGATGTTATAATATAGAGGCGTATTCAGGCTCTGTATCTGTTTCAAGATGATAATCTCTGTCAAAGAGCTGATTTTTTTTTCTGAAGAAAACTTTCAGTAGTATTTATTTAGTCAGATAAGATATTCACTACCTTAATTTGCTGTGTTTTGAAAATTATAACTGCAGCAACAATGTAATGAAGCATAGATTATACTTTAATTTCCTAAAATGAATAAACAATAGTTATAGCTACATGTCAGGAATTTAAGAAAAAGCTCTTTGAAGAACAGACCATTTTATGAGTTCCTACTCATTTAAGCCATTGGGTTCTTTAGGAATAGCTAAATTGTGTTAATTAGTCCATGAGAGCTATCACATCACTCTCTTGGTTGAACACAACACTACAATAGTCAATGAAAACTAAACATCACCTTCTTAAAGCCTTATCCTATTAAAGGTAATAGGTTCTCCTCAGTTGTTACTTTCGTGGTCGGAAACCACTTAGACTACAATGTCTTTCTAAAAAATTACTTGTACCTTGGCTTTAAGAAGCTACCATGTTACTTCAGTTATTCACTTCGCATAGCTCATCTAATGAAGTTTATAGTTTCTCCTTTTCTTCTCTACAGATTCTTTCTCTAGTTATATACTCCACAGAACAATTTACAGTTTCTAGATGGAGCGGGAAGTGGTTGATATTTCCTAATCTTTTATACCTTCTTAGAGACACTGAAAAGGGCAATTCTCAGAGACAGGGCTCATCTGTGTGTGATACAGCAAAACTACTCTTATATTGTATAGCCATTTTTAAGCTTTATACAACTTTCCTGCATGGTCTTGACCGATAATTCTTAGTCTTTCTTTACATTAACAAGTGAAAAAACACCACCTCCTCACACCCCAACATTATTAGTGAAATTACTTTGCAAGGATATCTCAAACAGCACCACTTAGGAGGACATGGGGGAGGGAGGAATACAGGCTTTACTTTCCTTAAAACCCCATTGCAGGGAAATATTCCAGAATATCCCTAAAATTGCTTTTTCTCTTAACATTATATTCTCTCTTTCCTCCTCCTTTATTCCTCAAAATATTTAAAACTCTCTTTTGGATCTCCCAGAGATAGGTGAATAGGGTTTCTATACCTGCTTATGGGGAGTGAAACTGTATCAGGTAATCCATGCAATTTGCTTTTCACATCTCAGGAGGTGGTCAGGCCACTAAAGTCAGTGGGTGATGTTGTTTTCCTGTGTAAAATATGAAAATGCACAAAAATTAATGAGTGCTATGACATAAGTGCTGGAACACTTTAAAAACCTTATATAGTCTAAGTGGAACACAGCAGACTATCCAAAGGACCACCACTCAATTGTCCTGCATGCAGTATTTCACAATTACTAATGAAAGACTGCACTCTGAATCACAACTCTAGTTGATTTCAATATTCCTGTTCCATCATTTAGACAAAGGTGTGGGTTTTTTACACAGAGAATCAAAAGAATCTTGCATTGGTTTTCCTAATGGGTAAAGGTAAGGCAGTTGAATTATCCAGTAGTAGATATGACCTTTTCAATAAATAATAGTTACATATTCTGATGTTCTGCAACAGGTTCAAACACATACACTTACTGAAATTAAAGTTATTCATCACATTGATCTAAATGACAGTGATACATTAAAGAAAAAAGAAATCTTTACATCTTCCTGGAAAAAGCAAACCAGAAACTACTCCCAAAGATAAAGTACTGATCAATATAATTTGTGGGAGGCTAAGATATCTGACTTTCTAGTCTATATTTCTATACATATTAAAGAGGAAATTTTTGTAGCTCGCATGTATATAAACTATAATTATAGTCAAGAGGCTGACACCATACTTTTTAGAGCAAAGCATGTTAGCATTCAAGTATCTTTAAAAGTGAAAAAATGTGTTTATACTCAGCTTATTTCCAACAAGCCACACATATTGCAATCCATTCCATTGTTAAATGAAGTTAAATTTTAAATACAACAGCTAGTGGCAAACCATCACTTGTTAAAAGCAGAAAAGCTACCACCCAGCTTGAGTGACATGAGGATCTACATCCTTAATTGTTTTGTTTAACCCACTAACTGCATGGTGGCAACTCTTTGAGAATCATTTTAGTGATATACTCCTGGGGCAGGGTGCTAATCACCTGCTTGACCTTTAAAGAAGTCAGGCAGGTCATGGATGAGGCTATCCATCTGGTAACAGCCAATATATACTGTTTATCCTTCATATTCAGATGACATTCTTGACACTTCAGAAACCTGCCTCTGAACAATCTTCTCACCCTCCTTCTCAGACAGCAGACACAGACAGTGACATGAAAAATTGGAATTTAAGACGTACAAGTTTCATCAATGCCCAATGCATTGCTTGCTGAGAATTTTGTTTTTCTTAATGGCAAAAATTCAATTTAAAAAGTCTTATTTTCTGTGTATCCATGCATACAAAATATGCACAGAAAATACCTCGGTGAGCTTGGATATGTGTGAATCCATAGTACCGTTAGTTCATAGACTAGATAGTCAATTGATTAGTAGGACAGGAATGATGTATGTTAATGCTGTATGGATGTACACAGCCGTATGGATGACACAGTTAGATAGCCACAATCACTAGCTGACAATAGACTTTCATCAAATCCTGTAGTGTAAATAATGTCCACTGAAATTCATTACAGATTTTGGGAACGTAATTTTATATGTAGATGACATCTTTAATGAAACAAAAATTTCTTCTGCCTAATTGAAACAATGCTATTAACACATAAGAAAACTGTGCTAGCTAAATCTAAGTGAAAATTTCTGCTTTGCATTTTAAAAGAGTGAATAAAATAAATCCCTTTTTCCTGTGAATGAAATCTCATTAGAAATTATTGAACTGCTTACATTTGGAAACTAAACAGATAATTTATACATATCCGTATAGCTGATAGTATGGGTTCATCACTGTACCAATGAGACAATAAAGCAAATGGCACAAAGGTCTAAAGAATCTTCTTCACATGCATCTGTTACCTACTTTGGCATTTTTAATTGTTTGTAGATATATATTGTTGGGGAACCTTTTCATCAGCACAAAGAGAGTGTAAATATCTGGGAAATATCTGTGCTCATGAATCATAAAATCATTTAGGTTGGAAAAGATTATCAAGTCCAACCATAAACCTAGCACTGCCAAGTCCATGACTAAACCATGTCCCTCAGTGCCACACGTCTGTTAAACAGCTCCAGCAATGGTCACTCAACTACTTCCTGGGCAGCGTGTTCCAGTGTTTAATAACCCTTTTGCTGAAGGATTTTTTCCTAATATGCAATCTAAACCTCTCCTGGCACAACTTGAGGCCACTTCCTCTTGTCCTATCACTTGATATTTGGGAGAAGAGAGTGAGCCTCACCTCACTACAACCTCCTTTCAGGTATGAAAAATCTCTTCTCTGTAAGTCTTCTATGAAACATCTGCAAGGTGTTTACAGTGCAGCACACACACACAAAAAAACCCCTTGGCTTTTTAATGTCTTGACTTTCATAGAATAGAAATTTAATCACTTACCTAATTTGAAGCCAGTTGTATGGTAACATTGCAACTATTCAACATCTAAACAGTAGTCCCTGCGTTTCTTTTGCAGATAAAGCTTCAGTACCTAATAAGCTGTTCCAGTCATACCTACTTCCCATTTAGTATTTCTCAATCACCTAATAGAATTCCGATTACTGTTCTGATGGAAGCTACCTAAGATTTGCTAAAAATTTGAAAATGAACGTTGTTACTACAGTGTCTGCATTACTATAAGGAAAGGGGAACTTAGCACCATGGTTCTCAACAAGAAGTTTTATTTCATTCTGATTTGACTAGAAAACTTGAGTCAACCAATTCCCACCCACCTTTTTTTTAATATTTTTATTATTGCAAACAGCAGATTATCCAGAAGAAAAAAGTATGTATGTGATTTAAGGAAATTATGCTGGCAATGAAAGTAAAATATTCTGCAACATCTATTCCTTCCTTTCAGCATTAAGTGTAATGTATTGGCTTAAGAGCCTCCTGTAACGTGGGTAGCTTATTTAAAAATGAATTTTAACAGTGTTGTATGTTGCAGATAGGAAGCAAACCTAAGTTAGAGTCTTTTTTTCTCTGAAACTTTGTCTGTATTGCTAGCTAATAAAGCAAGACTTAAATGAGTTAGTTTAGCAAACCATTTTTTATTTCTCAAATAAAAAATATCTAATTGACTGTTCATTGTGTTGCAGACCAAAATTAAACTGCTAACAATAAAGAAGAAAAAAATTAGAATTATCTTAGAACCTGGTAGCTTTAGTGTGATTTGGGGTTTTCTGGAATCTCTTTGGGCTTGTAAGGAGCTGATATTGTAAGCTCATCTTGTAAGCTCATCTTGGCTTGTAACGAGCTGATATTTTATTCACTGCCTCATCAGAAGTAAATATTCCTGTGCACGTTTTTCCACTTTTAAATATTTATAAATATCTTTTTCTTACTAACTTGGAATATTTCTCTAAATGACAGCAGTGAGACTACTGACATATGGTTAGAGAACAGATGCCTATTTTTTTAACTCAAGGTAATAGCTAGTCAACAAGTTTTAGTTATAAATGATTTACAGGGCTATTTCTAGCAGATTACTCTACTATATCTACCTGACAATATATCCCATACAGACATTCATATACCCTATAAACTCCAAAAGGATGCCATGTCATAACTGTGAATAATACAGATGATTTATTGTCTCTGTGAATTCCCAGATGAATGGCAGGCATTCATTTGAATGTGAAGACATGTGAAGAGATCATCATTGTTCCTTTCAGTTCCTTTAAAGCAGAAACTCCCCAAAAGAGTATTTCTCTACCACAACATTCCTCTACACTGTGGAAATGCTGAGAGTACTAGATTTCCACTGACTTGCTGATACATTCAAAGATTATTGTCTATCACAATACTCTTTCATGCAACAGTTGTGGGGTTCAAAGAACCCCACAGAGAAGTTTTATATGCTCCTGAAGTGCTGTGGTTATTGTACAATAGAAAAGGCCATACCTGCCCTTGCATTGTGGCAGAGAAGAAGATAATCAGATATACCTTTATATTGTCCTTTCCAGAGATAATGTTGAAGCTATTAATAGCTATGTTTTACAATCCATATTTCAAAAACACACCCTCAAAAGCAAATGTTCAATCATGACCTTTAATTCTCCTTATATCAGCAGCAAAGGACCTTTCCAGAAATATTTAGCCCAATGGCGCTCATTTAGTATTAGCCCTTGCTCACTCAAGCTTCTTGAACACGTTTGGAGGGTCCTTAAACAAATTTTTTGACACTATCAATGGAACCTTCCAACAGCTCATTAGGCAAATGGCAGAGAATTCATGAGGTTTTCTAAACATGCCTAGAGATTTGTGTTCATTAGAGTTTAGTGCTAGCAAACAGATTGTTGCAGCTCTACTTAAAATGTAAAGTAATTTTAAGCACACAACCTTTGGTAAATGAAATGCACCAACAGATTAAAAAAAATATTTCAATTGTAATAATAGTTTACCAAAACAGTATACTATGTTTGCACTTGATGAAAATGAGGAACAATTTTATATCACAGACTATCTAAAAGCTGAGTGGAAAAAGACCATTTTAAACAAGTGACAGTATATGAAGAAGACTCCTTGTTGTGATAAAGAGATTATTAAGACACATTTTTAATGCAATCTGCCATGATCTCTGAATGCAATTTTTAACAAAGCACACACTATACCCTCCTGATAATATTATTGTTCTTAAAAGTGTTTCAATGAAAACCCAAAGTATGGTAATAATTATAGTGCTTCACAAGGAAGTGATTTCCAAATCTCAAATCAAGGTCAACAATATTCCCATTAATAGCAAAAACTTATCTTGATATTATTTCCATATAACTCATATATTTCATACCAACTGAAGGAGAGTTATTTCACTATATATTGACTTATATTGCTATGGTTGCTTTGTAAAGGTTTGTTGCCCCAAAGAGGTTGAAAGAAGCAACCAGAATACAGTTTTCAGGAAAGATTTATACATTGTAGAATAAGGCAATGTTCTTGTTATTAGTATTGAGAGCAATAAGAAACTCATGCTCATATCTCGAGTACCATGCTCACTAGCATTCCTCAAATCACATACTGTGAGACTAATATGTCAAGAATGAATAACAGTGCAGAGCTCTATATGTGTACTTTTCTACAGCATAAGTATCAAAGAGCATTTACATTAAAAAAAAACCCACAACAGAAGCAGGTATAACAGACAATAAAATGAGGAGCAACAAACAAAAATATTGGAATATTCACTTCAGAGGCTCTGTAGAAACGCATAGAAACATATCTGCCTCACAGGCTACTTTTAAACCAGCATGAACCTAAAAGCTGTCTCATACAGTAACTTAGCCACTAGGGAAATACATTCACATGACTGATTCATTCTTATAAAGTGCAAGCCCTTTTAAGAAAGCAAATACATCATTGTAAACACCCACTTTTGCTTGAAAAAGTGCAAAAATATGCCACATATTTTAGAGCCTCTGAAACTTTTTTCTAGCAGAAGAGTAACCTATTGTTTATGATCTTCCTTCACTGCTTCCATTTCTTTTCTCCTTCTCAGCAACAGAGGAGACTTAGAAGATCGGTGTTGTCAACCCAGCAGCAGAATTTAGTCACTTTCTGCACTAGTGGCTCCCTCTCTTGAGGACTCAATGAATTAGGGCCTCATCAACTCATAAATATGAAGATATACAGGGTGACCAATGTTGCATCATCTAAAGGCCTGCAGCAGCATTTAATTGCAGCTGATGTGGAGAACAACTTTGACTTATCACAGCAGTAATGAAATCTGCAGGATTAGACTTCTGCGTGTCTCTTGTGCAAAGGTTTACAGCCAAACTTCTCTCTCATATGTATGTGTCAATAAACACAATGGAAAACACCTTTTCCCTTCTAAAAGCTTGTGATACAGCAACTTCCAGAAAACTGCTTTTATATAGATAATGCATGGCCCAAATGACAGCTGCTCAGCAGAATATGCTTGAACTAGCAAGTGAAATCCATATTCTTAGTCTTATATCCTGCAAACAAGCTGATAAATTATGTCTGATTCAAGGGCCACATTCTCTCAGAATTGATAGCTTGAAACACATTGATCCTCAGAATTTTAAGCACATGTTTAACTTTCATTATGGCATTAAAATACATCAACTTCAATGGGACATAACTGAGGCTGTAGCCAGGAAAACTGCCTTGCCACTATTCATCTCCAAGAAAGCAGAGGGAATCAGTCCTGGAGGTGGGAAGTACAACAACATTCACCAGCACAAACACAACACAAAGTCTGTTCCTAACTGTACTCTAGCTGTTAACTTCCTTGTTAACTGGCCTGTAAAAATAAGCTGAGGGAGAAATGTCTGTTATCAGGACAGAATTTTTAAGTCATAACTTGTGCATGGAGAAACCCAAGGCTGCGTCTTGGCCCTTCAATGACCAGCTAGTGGTCTGTCCCAACCCTAACTACTGTCACTGCCTCTCACAGACAGATAAAATCTGCTGTTTGTGTTATCTAAAAACAAAATAACAAACTCTTTTCTCAAAATATACACTAAAAATAAACCTCGTTGAATTTTCTAGTTGATGGTGTTAACATTATCCCCCCGACTGCCTTCCTTCCCTTGCTTTTTAAGATCTCCCACGAAAATGCAAACCCATATATAACTGTGGATTCTGAAAATATGCTCCACTGGGTGTTTAACCATGCTCCCTCTGCAGCTCTGAAACTGTGGCTCGTCAGCATATTCTTACAGCCTTGAACTCACTGATGTTCCTCAGCACAGCAAATATTTTATTTTTCACCAGTGCCAGAAAAAAGGTGAGCATGACAAGAAGTTGAAAAGAGTTTCAATATAAGTGGATTTTTTCCTCCCACCCCTTTTTCTTACTTTTTTTTCCATGCATTATATAATCAGGAGACAAAGTCTTACAGCCTGTAACTAAACATTCCTGCATTATTTTTTCTGAAGAGTTCTTTTCAGGGTCTCAGAGTGGTGTTTTGCTGGCTTTGTATTTCAATTGATCTTTGTGAATGCTAGGAAAAGATTGAAACTTGGGTTTAAGATGTTATATTTCTTTTCATTCCTGCATCATCCTTCCTTTCTTTAGGGCTTTTGTATGTTCACATAATACAGAGAGGGGCTGAGGACAAAATTGCATTCAGGCAGATGACAATGAAGGACAGCTGATAAACTGCATGAAAATGAAATTGCTGTATCTTCCCTGCACATCTCTCCTGTTCTGCCACACTGATCTCAAAGGCTCTTGCATTTCTCTCATGTAATCCGTGGCTTCCTTTTCAGTCATATTTTCCTTGGATTCTCCTTTTGGTGAATCACAGGGATGGGAAGGTATCTGAATCTCAGATTCAGATTTGTTTCATTACCATCAGAGAAAATTCTCCATTACTATGAAAAGGCTTTGTTAGGAGTACAGATGTGTAAGACAAGAGGGAAACAGAGTTTCAGTGTGTGTCTGCACGAGAGAGTATCCAGTTCTGAGAGAAACTAGATGGATTTGAAGGAAAGGTTAGATAATCTATGGAGGGGCCACGTATAACTATAGTTCATAACTGCTGCCAGGGCCTCGACTGAGGATTCGGGTATTTTCATGCCTTCTACATATTTGAGACCACTGGCCCTCCTGAGACTACATTCTACATCCAAAAGCAGCACAGTGGCTTTGGATCTCTGCTTCTTTGCCTTTATAAGCACAAAGGCCTGGGCAAGAGGAAAGTTATATTTAACCTAAAGAACTCTAAAGAAATTTATAGCTTCAAATTACAAGAGGCTAATTACCTAGCCTTTGTTTGTTGTTCAGCTTTTCAGCATTTTCAGCATTATCTCACAAACTGAAATGAGTGCAGGATTATGGCGCACATTCATTTATTCCATGCTTTTTATATCTAAAAGAAAAAAAAATGGAAAAAAAAAAAAACAACAGACCGAACTCTTCTTTTAAAAACCTTCCAAAAGATCCTCTTTTTAGATTCTTGTTGCTCTGCCTTCATAATTGAGAACAGGACATCAAAAATGGCTGAAACACAGTATACTACTAGATAATCCCTTGCTGGTACAGAATATCAATTAATTCCTGCTCTACAGAGCAGTCCCTGAGTGTGTCTAACCTTAGTTCAGGGCTAGAGCTAGGGCAGGGAATCCAGTAAACTACACCTAGTAGAGTACCTGATCCCTAGAGCTGCAAATGTTCTCATTCCTTTTCCTCCCTTCTTTTATTTTTAAAAAGTTCACAGGAACATTTATTTCAGCCTCTGAACATAATCATGGAGTTTCATAAAGAACAAGATTCCCACAAGGCTTCATAAAAGTTATTCTTGGTGTTACAGCTCTACTTTATAGGGCAAAAAAAAGCCATTTTGCAATAACCTTGCTGTCATAGAGTGCCTACAGCCAGGGCGTTAACTGGGAATAATCCATACTGAAAAGAACCCTTTGGGACTATCTGTCCAATTGCCATCTATAAAACAAAGCAGAAAATAGAGTGTTGGATGCTTAGCTGCACATTAAGCTGTGACACCCACAGTGTCAAAATAAAGGAAGGAATAAAAAGAAAGACTAATTAGGTAGCAATATCTGAAGTATCTGAAGTGCTGCTCTTTATCAATTTTATTTTGCCCAAAATTTTTTTTTTTATTTATCACATTTTTTAGTTCAAGTTTCTTCTTTCAGGTTCTTTTTCTTTTTAACATTTTAGCTCATGCTATCAGTACTTCCAATGCACTCTGAATAAGTTTGCACAAGTACAGGTCCTTTGAACTCTGTGTGAACTAAAATTTGGCACATGCAAATACTGGGGGCGATGTTGGAAGATAACTGAGAAGACCTCCTAGTTTGCTCTTAACATCA
>JAOXNG010000052.1:5993419-6015823 GCA_028566535.1 Scolopax minor | reverse complement strand
TAGAGATAGATACTCAAGTTCTTTTTCTGCATTTACATCCTTTATGATAATGTGTGTGCCCACATGTGTGTCTGTAAGGAGCGTGAGTGTGTCATTAAGGCTTGTATTGATTTCCTCTGAATTTTGGATAATATATTTCCACTTGAAATTTTTAATTTAAATAACCAGGAAAAACAGTCAATCATTTCCTTCCCTTAGAGTTGAGGCCATTTCGCATTGATATTTCAGATGGAATAGAAACCATAAAGCTGCTTTTTGTGTTTTTCATGCTATCAGTAACATTAGGACAGTGGTATTATAGCACACATAAATGAGCAAGTGATACACTACATGGAAAGTTTTTGAATGGTTCTGTTGCTGTCTAACAGATCAAGAAATCGGGTAGAGATAAATGCAATGCATCTTTTCAAACAGCAGTAATATGTGGGAAACTACATATATATATATGCATGCGAAAGAGAGGGAAGAAGACAGGCAGGTACATGTGTGTAGGCTTTGCTAAAACACTGCTGTGAAAACATAATGCTGCCTTTGGGTTAGAACTCTGATTTAGAATACAAAAGGCTGAAAAGAATGAATGTATTGTAGGGTCAAATTCAAGTTGTAGGGTCATTCAAGTTTAATGAAAAATTAATTTCACTTTACTGAGTAGTGTACATGCTTTTAAAAGCTTCAACTTTCACATGAAGACAAAAAAAAAAAAAAAAACAGTCAACATTGTATCTATTTATAAGAGTGTCCTCCAGGACACAGAAGTTCTCAAACTCAGTTTAATGCTACCTCTTTCTCTGTCTCATTGTCTCCAGCAGGGACAGCGTATCTCTTGTCATAAGATGATAAAATTAAATTAATTTATTTGTTACACATATTGATTGATTGAGGATGTGCACATGTCCTTGACATTAATTTTGGTGTGGTCGTCTGCCATTTGCAAAATACTATGTGCAACTATAGGTAATGCTCGTGCTTAAGGATGGGTGCTCTTATTAGCCTCAAACTGCTTACAAATTATAGCTGCTTTCTTTGTTAGTTCAATCAAACCAACTTGAACAGGCTGATGAAAGTGTTCTACAGCAAAACAAACTAGTATCCGTTGAGGCATTGATCGTTTCCTTCCTATGACACTCCTCCCATAGTCTGCATTGAATGCATCTTAACAACATTCCTGACTTTTTTGTCTCCTTCCTATCAAGTCAACTAGTAATTAATCAAATACTGATTTTAATTGGAAACATTTTCTCATTAGTGTGAAGATGATTGAAAGAGCTTTAACTCAAGTATCACCTTCTGTTCTTCCAAATAAAATCACATGGCAAAACTCCCATTTAAAAAAAAAAATCATATTAAACTCAGAGATATACTAATGTAGAAAGAAACAAAAAACCTGTAGAGCAGGTTTCGACAAATCATCAAGAATGCAATAAACCTCCAAATTCAAGAGCATTCCAACATAAGAATTGCTTGCCAACTTTAATTCACCATGTTTTGCTAGCTTTCTCACAAGTTTAACACAAGTATATCATCACTCTGACACTATTCACAAACATCCAAAGTGCAAAATAACCTGTGTTATCATGCCAGATGTGAGCATCCAAAAAACAATCCCTGGGTGATGAAACATATTAGGCTGACACTCATTGAATGTCTACACTTTGTTTCATTTTTAAGCAGAAGTTTGTGAAAATTTATTGTCCAATTCCCTGATCTCTAATGTAGGTAAAGTCTCTTGCTGGCACAGAGTTAGAGCTGATTGTCGTTGCACTGAAGCAGCTGTAAAGCATTTAAGGACTGGCCGTGAAAACAGAATTTTCCCTCCCTGCGAAGAAAATGCATTTAAAACAATCTATAGGGAAGAAAATTTCAGGTTTCCTTTGTAACAAACCAGAAAAATCCAAACACCAGCAGCAAGCCTATTCAGCTTCAGAAAATATTGAACTAGGCTGCTGAGGCCAAAAGACCCATTTTTAGATCATGATTAATATCAGACCAATTTGTTTAGATACTAAGTAGCCACCAGCTCTTCCATTTTCCTGTCTTACTGCAGTACCACATTTTAAAACGATGATTTACAAACCACATTGAGCAGAACAGACTCTGATCTGCCATGAGTTTTACACTCTTTAACTTTTAGGGCCTACATGCATTGAACTTCAACATCTAAAAATATTATCCTATGATCTGCATAGATGTTGGTATCAATTGTAAACAGCTATTCTTTAAAAAAAATAAATACTTCCAACTCATTGAAATGATTGTTTCAGTGCAAACTTTCAATGCTCTCCTAACACCTTTTGATCCTATGCAGATCATCAACATAACTGAAAGAGCTAATTGAAGTTCTGATATATGAGGATATGTTTTTAGTAGTACAGATGTTAAGAGCTTTATTTTATAATATGATTACTTTACTAAACAGCATTAAGTTTGTTTTAAAACTGAGTTGTTTTCTTTTTGTGCTGCCAAATATATTCCAAGAGCAGAATCCGTTTGTTGAACATGTGCCAGTTCTTAAAACATATATCCTCCCATAATTGAAAGATATCTGGAATAATGCATATGGTTAGACTACAATAAATGTAGCAAGGCAGTGTTGGTTTAGGTTTTGTGTTTTCACCCCCATCAGTGTTTGTAAGTCAAACTTTCTTCCAGCACTTGGAATATTCAGGCATAACAGAACAATGACAACACCATTTTGAGAGCAGACTGAACCCTATGGATTAAAACAAGGAACTACAAAAGCTTTCAGTACTATAATTTTACCTTCAAACTAGGTCTTGGAACTATATCACTCTTCTGATTACTGGATGCAAGTTGCAGGACATAAAAAAAAAAAAATGTATCTTTAGTATCTTCTCTGCATGCCTGGCTGATTTCTAATTAAGCATGCTGACTGCAGCATAAAGCCACACTTCTTTATTAAAATGTCAAATGCTATTCTTTCCTAGATTTCCCTGAACACCAAAGACTGTTTCAGAATAAACATCTGACCATGAGTTGGATTTCCAACCATTAAACAAGCAAATTGACAGAATAAAACAGAGAGGTGAAGAAGGTTACTGTACTGCATTGCAGTTTTATTTTCCTTTTCTAAAACTGCTCCTATTCAATAGTCATAATATAGAATCTGCAGACAATAAGGCACCGACCTTATATAATACATATTTATTTAAATAATTAAATTATCTGAACCAAAGGCAATATTATTATTAAAATGAGACAATACACAGTTCTCTAGCTCTGTAACTTTGTGCAGTACTTTCCCAAGCTTAAACAGAACAGATACATATTCCACAATCTAAAAGCAAGTAATGAGACATCATGAAATTTAAGAGAAAATAAAAATTCTCAATAAAAAGTAAACAAAAACAATGAATAAAATCACAATTTCATCAACATTCATATAAAAACCTCCCAGCACAGTGTGGCCAGTATATTTGCCTTGATAAACTGAAGAGAGGGGTTTTTTTAATTATTTGTTTGATTTTCTGGACCTAGTACAAGAATGAAGATGTGACCATGCAGGAAAGATCCAGTAGAAGGAACTATATACTACAGAGTATCTTGACTCTACTGGCTATAGTATGTAGAATTAATCCTTCCCATGCAACGAGGAAAGATCTATCACTTGAATCAGATAACAAAGCTATTCCTATGACACAAGAGAGGCATGGACAAAACCTTAGAGGAAGAAGTCATGCAGATTCTTTTTAATTGCCACATGAATGCATAGAAGTACAGGAAATAGAAAAAGAATATCTTTTTATCTAAACACTGACCATTTTCTCCAGATTTTTTTTTTCCAGAGGGTATATAATTCTGTATCACAACAGCCCTTCACAGATAGGCATGTGCTTCCACTGCAGCTGAACCACAAGGCTTTTGCATCAGTCGGGACTATAATGGTGAAGTACCATGGAGCACAGGTAAGGAATCTGCCTCTGCCACATAGATTTGAGTGCAAAAGGATGAACCAGATTTCTCTCCACTGACCTTTTCTGCTAAAAATTAACAGATGAAGACCAATACAATGCATATTTGAGGGCACTCAATTTTTTTAAGGAATGTACACATCTTCTGTTCAAAGAACCCAACTCTTATCAACCAAAAGCTAATACAACAGAAAACTGCCCAGCCAGTTAGAGCTTAATTTTCCTTTCCTAAAAAAATATTAGTATCCTCAGTGTTCCCTAACCACTTAAATCAGAACAAACAAATAATAAAAAACCACTAAAAACCCATATGTGTTAGAGTTTTTTTTATTTTCAGAAGTCATGATAGAATAAAATAGATTAATTAGTATTCATATTTTACCTAACTAAAGTGATTAAGGAAATACTGTTCTATTTATCTGACTACTACATAGAATTCAACGAATAGTTCTGGCAGAAGAACTCTCTCTGGATCTTCAGCAGATTTCACATGCATGACTTTATGTAAAGTCTGCTCAGCAATATGCATGATATGGCAGAGAAGGACACAAGCAACATGCAGTTGGGACCACTACATGTCCCATTGTTGCTGACAGAATTTTGATTGTTCCCTTTTACAAGGCTGACAATTTTAATAAAAAAGATGAAATCCCAAACTGAATCTAACTTCATCATCCAATATAACTGCCACTGTGAGAAGTACAATATATAGTTAAAAAGAAAATTAAATGTGTTCTATATAGCATATCAATCATGCATGAGCAGTATAACAACTTCGGATAATATAACATGTTTCTCATTTAGCTAAAAATAAATATTGAAAACACAAGGTAATCATCCATACTGTGAAAAAAATATACTCTTTCCATCTTAAATCATACTGACACCCATATAATTATCAAGATGCTCATGAGCAAGTCTCCCCACTAAGGGATGAAAGACAGAAGACTGTTCCTTCTCCAAAAGACCAAGTCATTAGAGGAAGGATACTTTTTTGATAGTTTCTTTAAGTCTATGCAAGCCTTTAATTTCTCTCTGATACAATCTTAACACTCACTACCAGCTATAGCATTCTTCTGATATTTTAAAAGCCTATCTATGTACAATTGCACTTCTGCTTCCCCACTATACAATTGCTTTTTTGCCCATGTGACAGGTTGACTTCTCTCAACCACAGAGGGCCCTATTCACCTCTGATCCCTGCAAGACACAGATAACCCTGATATGCAACATCCATCCCTTAACTGTGCTGACACAAGGAATTACCCACACAGCTCAACACAGTAACACCAGGAACAAAGAGCATGGGGAACAACATTTAATTTCTAAATCTATCAATTATTGTGCCTCAGTTTCCAGTTCAAATATACTTCTGGCATTCACTTTCACATACTAAGACAACAGGAAAAGCATTTTTTTCCAATCTGTTATCACCAAACTAATATACTGTAAAGCATTGTTTGCATGTAATGAATACCTAACTAGAAATAACAAACACCCATCTAAAGTCACAACAACTACAATCTAGAGACAGCATCAATGTATGTTGCAGAAAAACTGACAGTTCCTTGGACAGAGGATTAATTGCTTTAATGAATGTCTGAAATATAAATGAAGAGTTCATCATAACATCTGATAAAAACAGCATAAGACTTTATAGGGAACTAAGATTAGAATTACAGGTTACTCTGGTTACAGATACTGATGAATTTCAAAAGAAGCTGGAATTAGCTCGAATCATTCATTGCATACCTTAGCTAGAATATGAAAGATAAAAGCTTCACAATGAATTATCACTTGGGAAGGCAATTTTGATCTGAATTGCTGTTTCACTAAACGTAAACAATTTTTTAATTAGTTTTTTCAATGAATTCAAGTTGTCTTATTATTGATAGTACCCCAGTTGTTATTTGCAAATAAGCAGAGGCTTTGCTAAATAAATTATAGAAGACTTTGTAATTAATGTTGGTGTGATCTACTCTTCTTGATATATCCTCTGGGAAATTAACTTGGATAGATATAACACAATTATTTGTATGAAACTCTCCCTTAATTTACTACAGGTAAGTTTATGTTGATAAAACATATGGACTTGGAAGATTTCACAAAGCTGTATTTCAACTAACCATTTCAAAAAGCTGTATTTCAACTAACCATTTCAAAATTCAATTAAATAATATGAAACTTTCTGAAATAACTTATTAATTACTAATACTTAAGAAATTGTGAAAGAATTTAGCAATTGTACAGTTATAAGAGATCAGACAAATGGGAATGGTGACTCTCTTGGCACCCTGAGTATAAAAGTGCACATACAAGGAAAAAAAAAATTTGTTCTTTTCTCTTTATAACAGGCAGAACTGTGCCATTGTAAGAGGGAGAAAGTCAGTGAAGTGGAACATTTTCCAGAAAATTTTCTACAGTATAAAAATAAATTAAAGACCAGAAAAATGTATTATCAGTTGGTCCTATACTCAGAACAATGCATATCAGTGTAACTAGATCAGTGATGACTTTCTATACATATTAATGTTTTTCAGAAACCAAAATCTTTTCTACACAATTTTGAGGGACTTATTTTGGAAGACAGTTACATGTACGATTTCCTACTGCGTTCTCAAGTCATCACACACCTGTGGAAATCATTGTCCTTAAACATGTGTATTGTTGTTCCTTTTGATGGATTCAACATACCTCTCAAAATGATCTCATTTCAAGGACAACATGCCGCTCTGTACCTACAGTGGAATACTACTAGTGATAGTGGTTGGCTCTATTCTGCAATACTCATTTTGTCTCTTGCAACTTCCTAATAAAACTGTAGTATCAGGAGAGGAAAAAATATTGACAAAAGAAATTTATAAGACTAGAACACAGTGGATGTTGAACAGGAGGTAACAGGTGGATTTTGAACAGGAGGTAATCTCATGATCATAAAATCTATGTAATTAAATCTGCCATCTTAAAAAGAAACAGTATATAATCACTAAACAAAACACTAATAAACTTAAAGACTAAGAGTTTTCAATTACCTTTCCACCAAATACCAAGAGCACTGTTTGAAAACAGGTTCCTGTCTAAAACAGGCAGCATTTTAGGCTGTTCATAACAATTACATTTTACAAATGGAATCTAGACGAAGCTGTAAAGCCATCTTTCAATATCACAAACACTGTGCTAAAAAGGCTATAGAAATCATTCAGTTTTCTAATTTATATTTCCAGGGGCAATGAATACAAATTATTGTCACAGAACTCTTTAGACAGACCAACTTTTATTCTATGTAACAGAATAGAAATCTACTTATCTCAGCAGATGGGTTGGGTGGGGAAACGGGACAGGGGTGAGAGGATGAGGAGGGAAGAACAGTGAAAATATTCTTAACCCTTTGTAATACACACCAAGGGACTGAACATCGACAGGGAAAAATGAAAAAGATCTGTTTATTGCCATACTAATACTGTAATTTCAGCCAGTTCAGAATCCCACACATAGAGCAAAGATTATTTTAAAATCCACAAGTTAAATGTATATCCAGATAATCAATGTCTTTTCTTCTAGAGCTAATTCATCTTCAATTGTACACCCCTCTATAACATGGGAGAGTTCCTGACAAAGAGATTTAATGATGGAGAAGAAAGATTAAGTGAGACATTAGAAAAGACTCAAAGAACTGCATAGGAAAGTTTACATAATGTCAGCTTTTGGTGTGCCCTAAGCTCAAACCACTCTGAGGATCAAGCTATCTTGGCCATCACTCATGAGCTATCCTTACAAATGATCCTCCTTGTCAAAAAGACAAAATGTGGAACCACAGTGTTCTTTGTAGATGGAAGTCCCATAACAAAATCAATCTAAAGATCAATCACTAACAATTCTGGGTCTTACTAAAAGTCAGCAATTTTATGAATAGCAACATTTCCTAAGCCCAGACCTGACAAAGCAAACATCTCCTATCATGCAGTCTTTGCAAACATCTGTTATCAATAATCATTTCCTCTACTGTTCCTATCATCTTCCAAGAAGGAAAGAAACAACCATGGGTTTAGTTATAATTGATACCAGATTTGGATACATTTGGATTTTCCTCCAGTCATCAATAGCTCACTAAATGTAACTGCTTTGCAGTAAATAGACTCAACCAGTACAGTCTTAGAGGTGAGACAGACCCACTCAGACCTGGTATGTGCTTTGCAGTACACAGAAGACAACACTTTATGCTCAGGAAGGGATGCAAGAGGTTATTTTCTTCCCACTGTAAATGCAATTCAGAAACAGCTGATTGACACGTCAGCGAAGAGCAGAAACAGGGTTGCTCCACCAGTGTAGACAGACCAAGAGCTGAGGTTGACCACAGCATGGCAGGAGCAGCAATCTTACTTATCAGGGTGCAGTATCACCACAGCAGTAAGGCTAGGCTACTGATAGAAACATGCTCTGGTAGCCCTACAGTGATCATCATCAGACAAGGTAAGGTATGAACCAAGTCCGAGGTAAATTTTGGAACCCCATCTGGCAAGCCAGGACAGCAAAAGAAACCTACTAGACAGCTCACAAAAGTAGCTAGAACCATTGCCCCATCTTAAACATCCTGAAGAACAAGAAGAGCAGAGCATGTGTGGGTGGTAGCCCCAGATGAGGCTGCTCCAGGCAACCTTCAAGGCTTGTTGGTGTGCTCAGGGCCCTGAAAAAATGCTCTCCTGCAGAGATCAGTCTCCTTTGCTAGCAAATGGTGTCCATTTCCTCCTGCTAGGCACCAAGAGGATAAGAGAATAGGTTTTGACTTGAAAAATGTGCCTATTTTATGCATGCAGATCTGGGTCCCCTTGTAATCACATCAGGGTCTCCTTGTACCTAATGAGAAAAAAGTCTTGCTGTTGAAGCCTGCCAGAGCTGGGAGCTGCCAGCATCTTCTTAAAGATGCTTAGTATCACACAGGGTGTTAAAAAGTGATACATCTGATCTTGATGACATATCATCTATACACCTTTGCATGTTAAGCAAACTTTATTGATTCTTTAACAGAGTAATCTTCTTTTAAACTCATGTGTTAAGATAGACAGTCTCTCTAGACAATTTATACATACAAAATTGTATGTTTACAACAATTCATCTTTGTTTTCCCCATCCAAAATATTCTTTGCCTGGTAACTGGTTGAAATAATTTAACCTATCACATCTCTGGAGCCAAGAAAGATTTGTATCTGCTGAAATGTGCCTGTAGTCTGCATTGTAGCTCCTAAAACAATCCAAATGCATTGCCTTACTGAAGGTTTTTCATCTAGACACAGAATTTCTTTAAAAGAAAATAAAAACTGCCAAAAATAAAGGTTCTAACCAATACAATCTGGCTTGGTAAATCTAGTCACAGAAAGAAATTTGCTAATATTCTGCTCTGTATCTAAGCGAACTAGGAGATGGGAGCAAAAAATTAATTTAAACTATATGTTTAATCTCCATTTCATTTTGTTCCTGGCTGAAAAAGAAAAACCAAGAGAAAATAGAAGTGGGGAAACTGGATCACATAATTTTGGTGGAAGAGTATAATAATTTTCATCTAAAATATATCTAAAGTAAAATTTAAGTTTTTAGAAGGTATTAGTTCTGTCTGCAATGCACTCTTGATAGTGTACAATTTATGTTTTCTATTTTATGAGCAAGCATGTTAAATGTTATTAGACAAAAGAGAAAGTAAATCTTAGAACCCTGTATTTTCCTAATCAATTTTCAAAGAGCATTGAAAAATGTAATTTAGTCTTAGACCTTTACAATTTCCTAATAAATGTATCATTAATATGATTTTCTTAAATTTGCTTGTGATTATAAATACATAGTTCACTTGATTTGTGCCAATGAATCTACAAAAAGGTGAACAATTTGCAAAGATAAAAGAAATTTCTATAAACAAACTTTTAATTTATGGTTTTAAGGCTTCAGAATTTAACAAAATTATAGACACAGGTGGTTTCATGAGCAAATTCGTGTTCTTATATATTTGAGAAAAAAGTAAGCACTTTGCAGGTTTCCAAGACAATTCCCTGGCCTAAAATAAAAAGGCTTCTACTTTGATTTCACAGAGCCAATGTACCAGAGATGTTCAGCCTTGCTTGATTCACAAGAGGGTTTCACTGTCTCCTGTTCTTAGTGTACTTTATCAGTCAACAGCAGTATCTTCCTGGAAAGGCTACTGAGTGCTGAGGACACCTGCCTAACTCACATAAATCTTTCTATGTATAGGTCTTCAGTTCTGTCTCTGCACCAGACACCTACAGCTGACTTCCACCAGGCTGACAGCGTTGTGGCAGCCTCATCTGCTTTGGGAGCACTGATGGGCAATTGCAGTCACAGCCCTGGTATGTGGCATCCCCTGAACTGGAGCCATAGGCAAACATTAGAGAGGTGCCTGGGAATTCCCAGTGACTCCAAGCTTGAGTGGCAAATGCTGGAATTGCAAGCATCTACGTTTTTCCACCCGTAAACTGGCATCCAGATCCATTTTTTGTTAGATAAGCTTACTTACAGAATTAGCTATTATTATCCTATGATTACAACAGGAAAATTTTCTAATTTAATTTCTATATTTTAGTACTTTGTCTTTATATCTTTTTTTTTTTTTAAATTATTTTTTTTTCTCCATTGAAAATTCTTTTCACTACACCTATCCTACTGCAAAAAGAATTCACCAACTTTCATCAAAGCTCTGGCCTTTAAAGGCAGGTCATCAAAGCAGTATTATTATTATTTTCTGAAAAGAGAGAAAACTCTGCCCTCTAAAAGAAACAAAGAAGAGAGGAGATTGTTTGAAATATTAAAATGTGTCTGCAGTGACTCATTTAAAAGACAATAGCAAGAGAGACCTTTACTGAAAGGGTAATGAGAAAATGTCTTAGCAGTCAGTACAAAAAGTGTTAATACATAAAGACTTTTCCTTGTAGCTTTCTGGTAGCAAAACAAGCCCCGAGCAATAGTTGAAGGATACCTGTAGAAGAAAGGAACAAAGTCAAGAAACTACGTTGTTGCAATTTAAGGTGTTACAAGCGTTAACTGGCCCTGCCTCCAGGGTGTCCTAGTGTGAAGCAAAATGTATTCATGTGTGTTTTAAGAATTTTTCTTTGTATATGAAATGAACTAAATACATGTGTATATACGAGAAACGTGCATACACTCTACAGATAATTGACAATTTGTTAATTGTTGTGATCATCTGTTCATTCCACTTACCCTGAAATCATCAGCACTATAGGGTAAATAACGGTTGTTTTACAGTTGTTTCTAGTCACACTTTGCCTAGGTTTTCCCCATTTATTTTGCTGTTTCCCTGATTATTCCCTGTTTTAGAGGAAGCAGAATCTGTTTGGGAAAGGATTTTAGGGGGTCTTACCTGTAATTTTGTGCAAACTGTACTGAAAATAATAAAAGCTAAGAAAGAAAGAGTGGGATTAAATGGAAAAAAATGGGCGGAAATAGTTTTCATAATGGAAGAAATATACCTGTCTTCAGTCTGAAATTGCTGCAGTGTTTCACCAATGTGGTTACTCTTTCAGTCTTTGTAAAGTAAGAAAATGCCATTTCTTCCACTTTACAGAGGAGAAATTGAAGAGCTACATGGAAAAATTACTTGGAAGCATCAATATCACTCTGAAGCACTGACTCCCAAGTTAAATTAAATCATAGAAATAAAAATCACACCTAATTTCCTTTCTGCTTCCCTTCTGCTTTTGAGTAATTTGAAAGATTGCAGTGTGTTACAAGAGACAGGAGTCCACTCTCCTCGTAGTATGTTCCTTTGTCTTTTTCTCAGGGCAGACGAGATGTGGCAGCTGCACCAAAAATTTACTTATGAAGCTGATCCACCCATTCAGAAGTAATTAAAATCCTTGGTACATCACTACAGTAGAATAATAGAGCATATGAGTTCATAGAGGCATCATCTGCACAGTTTCCATGACCACTAAATTCACTTCTCAAATAAGAAAGAAATTCAATGGGGTAAAATAGCCTCTATTGACTAACATTTTCATTACATAGCACCATACAGCTCAGAAAAGAATGGTCTGCTACTGCTTTTCTAATGGGTGTTTACTATCCCCAGGCATGCTGCAGTGTGAGAGTACTGCAGGTGATTAACGATTTCACCTGCTGCAACAGAGCAATTGGAGTAATGTCCATTCCATTTATTATCTGAGAAACACTACTAAGCCAAGTACTTCTGGGGGGAGGACACTTCACAATCAATCATGAATACACTCAGTCACCTCAGCCATATAATCTGGAGTTAAGAAGTAACACCTTTTCCCAACTGAAAGACTTTCCCCTGCTGGTGACTGAGTTACAGAATACCTTCATCTTTCAGATGAGGAAGTTTTGAAAACATCTTGTCATAGAAGGAACTGTTTTCTATGCCAAAAAGAGACATTTCAGTCTAGGAAAGAATATGCCACATGCATTACAAAAGTTGTGCTTCTTCCAGTCCTGCACTAACTCCAACTTTAGAGTCACACTGGTTTTATCTTGGTTCTGGCGAGATGACATAGTTCACTTCTGCATAATTCAGCATATAAATTAGTGAGACCAACCTTTTCTGCAGGTCTCAGTGAGGCCTGACCTCTTCTCTCATACCTATCTGTGGTTTTGTACCTGCAAAGTGAACTGCAACTGCCCAGCAGTTTCCAAGCTTTGAACAACTTAATGCACATCAAAGAGAGAATTCTTATTTGTGATGAAGGAGAGAAAGAATAACTACAAGCCCTAGAGCTCAGACATTATGGCACTAATCTAGCACAATAAAAGTACAGGTTTCAAACTATTAATTTAGAGCAGTAATTAAAATCTGTTTTAACTGGAATTCCTAGTCAAAGCATTGTTACATCATCCTTCTCAATCCCTGGCACAGGGCTAAGCTCTGAGATCTTCCAAACACCATCTCTTAAACCCTCCATCCCATGGCTGCAATACATGGAGGGAGATTTACAAAACAATATTTATACCCATGCCCTCATTCTGCCACAATTAAACACCATTTCTAGAGTTGTGCTGAGATCACTGATTGTATCAAGTGCAAACAGGACAGTAAATTATAAAGTCCTATTAGCATCATTCGCCTTTAAAAGGCACAAAAGTGCACACACACATGCACTCACACACACGCAATTTTACCAAGCATTAAAGACAAAACTATTTTTAAACTTCTGTCAAATAGATGCATGACTGCTGTAAGGATATTTATATATTTTAAATGTCTAATATTGTTTCAGATATCTTCCTCTTAAACCTCTGCTTTTTATTTTTAATTATTTTCTTTTTATTTTTAATTATTTTTGCAAATAATTTTTTAAATATTCACAAAGACTAAACACATTAAGCTTGCAGAAAGGCAAATTAGGGTCTGATAACATTACGCTCGGGTAAGTTTGAAGAGTCTGCTACTTTTTCAGGGACTTACTACTGTGCTGGGATCCACCCTGATAAATCAACACACACACGAGTACTTTCCTCCACTTCATCCAACAAGAATATGCAAATAAGTCAGGTCTGCATGCAGAATAAGTTGTGAAGGGTACTGTAAGGGCTCCAGGTTAGGAAATATTCTTTACCTGACCAGTACTGGAGCGAGCAGAAAGGCTATTTCACTGGATTTCTCAGGGGAAGTTCATGGCCTCTGCATTTGACAGATCAGAGTAACACTGTTGCTCCATTCCTGAAGTGCTGATGCAATATTTTCACTACAACTCTCACCGTGAAAGTCCAAAGGAAAAAACTCTTGGATTAAATTTCAGCGACGATAAATCAAAGCATGAATTTTTAAAACAACTCAAATGCAATTGCTTTTCTGCATAGATATTACCTTTCCATCTCATAATACAAACCCCATTTGTTTTCACTGGTGCAGACCTTATAGAAATGTAAAAAAGCATCAGGGAGGATGTCAGGTTTTCTTTTGGACTTATGTCTTTGAAGGTGGATATATCTGCAGTGCTCCAAAGCACACGCAGGCAGTGTAGGACAACATATCCTAGTGGTGTTCACTGTTGTCACAACAAGCTGCCTTCACTGCCTTTCCGACGCTTTCACAAAGAAGTAATCTGGTATGAAAAAATCCACAGTTACAATGTGCAAAATAATTTCTAGTATGAATGTATGAGAAAATTTTCAGAATAGATCTGAACACATGAAGGAATTATATATATATATATATATATATATTTATGGTTTTAAGAAAATAATTTGTCATCTCCTTCCAATGTTCTTTGGCCCAGCTCCCCAAGCCTCCACATGCAGCATCAAACTGACCATTCAGCTGAAGGCATTTCCAGCAAAACAACATAGGGTTCAACTGCTTTTATTTTAAAAAATCCAAACCTTTCCTCCTAAAAACCAACCAACCGAATTCACAAAACTGATATCTCTTTCACTCAGTTAAACCTCATGGAAATAATAAAACCTTAACCAGAAACTCTGAAATTTTACCTTAAGCAGAATGCTTGAAAGGGTAGAAATCCAAAGATCTCATCCCCAAGAGTCTTGACTACAGTCAATGATGCTATGCAGCAGGCACCCAAACACTGAAGTAATGGGTGGGAGCATTTACATGCAGGACAAGAGTCCCAGACACATCACTGTGTAGCAAAACATCCCATATTACTTTGCTTTGCCTTGAGGTCGAGAGAGGGCCTCTACAAGCAACAGAAGCGTGGGCGCGTATTTGTACACCTATACTGAAGAGTGGTCAGCACCATCTGTGCTAAGTTGGGTGGCTGGTGTCACCCAATCAAAGCACAAAACTCTTGGCATTATCCAAGAGAGTGAAGCACTTTCTAATAGACACAGAATGCCAAGGGAACAGGACAAGCAAAGGCTTAACCTCAGCAGATTGAATCTTTCTCAAAGATGTTCAGTAAACTTGGAAAAATCCTACTGACCTCAGTGTCAATCCTCCTTGATTAATATTTGCCAACTGTTTGCTATAGTTCTGACTGGGAACATCTCAGAAACTGAATCATATTTGATAACAGCAGCAAAACACGTGCAGACAAAAGTGAGTATCTTGCTGCCTGTGCCATCTCTGAATGGTGCCTTCGCACAACACTGTGCCTCGCGCTATCACTGCTTCATTGCATTTTATGGACCTTCTAAGATTGTTTCCACAGGTCATTTCTTTTTCTTTTCTCTCCCTATTAATTTATACAGGACTCAAATTGAAGTTCTATTTGAAACTGCATTAAGTTATTCTACATCAATTCTTTTGGACTTGATTTGCTCACCTATCAATCAGCTTTTTAAGAGATTACTATAGCAATAAAATCCCTTGCAGAGTACAGACCAAATGCAAGACATATATCCGCCACAAAAACCTTTCTGCTTATCATGACAGTAAATTAGTTTTGCAGTTCCAGATCACAAAAATTATTTGGTTCTGGTACCTTGCCACGCTTAGGAACTACTTGCCTGTTTTTCACCTGCAAACAGAAAACGCTGATTGTGTTTCGGGACTGTGCCTGGTTTCGGGACTGCATGGAATTTACACTCAAATTGGAAGCCTCTAAAAATAGCAGTGATAGTGTGAACAATAGTAAAACCTGAGCAGTCCAAGATGGAGTGCTACAAACGAAGCAAATTAAAAAAATTGTAGGTATGGTTGGAGCGTTCCCAGAGAGACACAATCCCTCAGACTGTACGGGCTGCTAAAAGCCCTGTAGGTGTTTGTGCCTACAGTTTGGTTCCTTTAATTTTGCCCTATTAAAAAAGCTGTGACTTACCTTTGCTCTCCAGCTGCATCTGCCACTTCCGGTTGGTCTATTATCTGTCTCTGGTAGTTTGGCCTGGTTAGTTACTGCTCAATCCTCTGCTCAAGGAAAGGCTTGTGCCCTCCTGCCCAATGACTAGTGCTAATCTTTTTTCCCTTGTTTCAGCAGTTCCACAAGGACCATCATCACCGTCCCCTGGCTGCTGTTGTCCCTCCCTCCACAGTCTGTTTTCTGGCAAAGGCCCTTTACCTCTCCCTTAAAAATAAAGGTACCTGCTCTCTGTCTCATCCCCAAGGGGTTCAGCCAAGGCAGAGGGGAAAATGTCCTTTTCCCACTCCTTCAGGTAGCTCTCATCTCACTACAAACTACATTTTGACACTGCTGTTAGCTACTCTCGCCACTAATTGCAACCTGAAGGTCCTTCCTAGCATCCTTCCTACCAAGAACTCACAGAGAAACCTTAAAGAAGTGGGGAAGAGAGGGAGGGGAGGAAGGGGCAATACTACTGAAAAAGGACAAAATGAAATTGCTGTGGGGCAGAACCACAGGAAGAACTACAAGAATCAGGGGTGTTTTTCCAGGGAACGAAGGTCATAAAATTGGCAGAGCTGAGAGAAAACCAGGTAAGATGGGCAAGCCAACTCCATGCAGAAGGGTGGTTTCCACAACTGCAGGATCACCATTCCAGCAAGCAGAAATCTCTGCGGGTTTGCAGAAATTGAAAATTAAGCAGGAAAAGGGATTTGGAAGTGCATGGCAAGATTGCACTGAACACAGAAAGAATATGATGCTCATTTAGACATGACAATGGAAAAGAGCTGAATTGTAGGGGTTAACTTCTAAATGTGACTTGCAAAATGCAGCTGCTTCACTTCAGCAGTGATGTCATTCAGAGTCTAACTTGCCGTCTTGAAGATTTTCATGCTGTTAATCCTGGTTTTCCATTGCATGGCTCTTGGCTGGTATTTCTTTGCCTGGTTCATTACACTGATTTTTGGCCAAGAACTGTTAGAGTTGACTCACAGGTCACTGAGGTTTAAAATAAACAGGGAAAAAAAATGGAGAAGAAAGGATATGTGACATCACTGGTGATTAAAAGGTTCTTGGTGTGTTCTGCGAAAATACTGAAGTCAGAGCAAACTGGAAACAGAATAATGGACCTTCATACTTAGGTCAGCTTGGAAAACAGTTCTGTACAGAAACAGAGTTAATAATCACAGATTTTTGATCCCAAACCACCCTGTTCTTGGAGAGACCAAATTTAGGTGTAGATCAGTATTAGCAGATTAAATTTGTAATAGGTTTTTTATCTACCCCAGACCAGAATGGCAGTGACTCGTCTCCTTGCCTTGCCGTACCCAGCATCCTTGTCTTGCTCAGTAAAGCCAGTCTGATTCAACAAACTTACTTTTCTTGCCTTAACAATGAAATCAAAAGTGTGAAAGAAGGGAGCAAAAGGGCAAATGCTATAAAAATAGTAAAGCAAAACAAATCTGGTAAGACTGCTGTTGTTCTCCAGGTTCTGTTTGCTTTAAGAGCAGAAACAAATCTACTTGGGACACAGATATATTAAGGGCTGCTCCTAAGAGTAAGGGTGTCTCCATTTTCAGTAAGGAATTATAACTTAACATTCTTCCAGGGTTATCGATTTTCAACTCATTTGCTGAAAACAAAATACAGTCACTAATAATGATTAGACCTTGGTCTCTGAAGGATGTTAATAGTTAAAAAAAAGAGCCTTCTGCTACTACATTCAGCCTATAAAGGATCACTCTTTTATTAGTGTAGCTGAGGGATTAGTAGAAATGTTTGTCTAATGAATGCAGCTACTCTATTTGAGCACATCTGAATAAGCTACTTGTCGATTGAAACCTATCTATTTATAAGTACCTCTGAACTGTGCAAAACCTATCTGTATTGCAGTATTGCAATGGTTTTTGCATAAGAGTAAATATTTTATTGCCATTCACATTGTAAAATTCACCTCATTCCCCAGTGTTATTTATAAAATCTATCATGTAAAATGTACATTACGGACTTCACTATATCTGGCCTGATTTGCTTATGACTTTTTAGCTCCAAAGTGTTACTGGTTTGGCAGTTCACAACAGGGGACAGGCACATCTTTTATATGCACTTGTCTACACAAAATATCTGCAGAAATGCAAATGAAAGTACTTCTTAAAGCAAGGGCTATCCATGTCTGTCTCAATTCTAAGTAACAATCAAAATTTTGTAATAAAGCATTATCTAAAATTCCATTGTCCATACTTCAGCTCTCTAATACAAAGTCAATTCTATTGCTATTTTAATTTAAAATGCTTCATAAATGGATGAAACCACAGTTTTGTAATAGCAGATATTAATGGAAAATCTCTTATGTGAATAAAGAAATGAAAACAACATACGTTAAAATATATCTGTTTACATATTTTAAACCTAACCAGTAGATCAACAGTAAAAAGTGCTCTGGAAAATGGAGTTGAAACAAAGAGAGCAGGAAGTTCAGAGTTAAGGCAGACAGTGTTTAAAGGTATTTAATTATGAAAACAAAGCTTTTTATTTCCTGAACTACAGTGAACATTCACAAAGACTCTAGTTATTGCCTGTAAATAATAAATGTATATGATCTGTGTTCAGACTGATAATCAGGCCTTACTTGGTCAAATCTGAATAGGGCTTTGAAGATGGGGACTTTGAATGAGTAACGTGGGAGAGGTGGAAAGGCTCTGGTTTTCCAAGAGCACTTACCACATTCACTTCTAAAGTCACGTGCCTCAAAGGTTTCTTCAACAGTACACCCAAAATAACTAGTCATTTTTGAAAAGGAACACTGTAGTCTGGACTTAAATTAGTGGCAAGCACACTAGAAATGCACAGATAGGAGGCTGACAACAAATTCCAGTCTCTGTAATGCATGCTTCCTCTAGATGTACCACTTACACCTTCAAAATTAACCTCTTTCTGTAACACACATAATTATATTTATGCATATATATGCACATTTATACATGTATACATATAGCTATACATATGTGCTTACTTACACATACACACACAACATAATAAAAAATAATCAAACTCATTTCTTGAAATAATTTTTTAAACAGAAAGCACTCAGCTTGAATAATCACATCAAAAACAACTCCAGGCAGTTGATGGCAATTTTTTCCTATTCAGGAGATATTCCTATCAAATCCCAGTTTACTCTTCAGTTCAGAGAACCCAAGTTGTCCACTATCAGCTGTTACCTTGCACCTATTTCGTACACACTTCTGGTACAGAGATCTGCATGAATGCAGACGAAGAGAAGTTAAATACTTGTATATTATTTTAAATTGTTTTAGTCTTCAAATAGCATGAGACTTTTAAGCTTCCTTTAGCTTCCTGAAATACATGATGTCCGTCTGTACTGTCATTCATACAGTCACTGATACCGAGACAGAAATACTGAACAGAACAGCTAAGTCAAAATAATTTCAAAGTGACTTTATGCCTTCTTGGGCAGCACTGCTCCAATGTAGGGGAAAATTAATACATGGTTTTTTCTGCTTTATTTATTTTGAATATAACTAGAGGTGTAGTTTTAACCAACGTACATACATATCTGAAAGCTACACTTATAAATGTATCCTCTGTATTTGCACATAAGCCATACACCATTTTTAGATCTGAAAAATTATTCCAAGCTTTATTGCTTCCCAAGACACTTCTAATAGAGAGCTCTGCATGAACGGAGGGATGAGAGCTGGCTGCATTTCTGAACGTACCAGTCAGCGTGTTGGAGGGAACATTGAGGATGATGTTGTGCTGTAGAACACAACATTTACTGGCATTTATTCAGGATGACCTGCCTGAGTCAGCGTGGCCTCTCCGGCCCTAAGAACATTCATTTCTGCTCATGAGTAATGTCCCAACCCAAGAAATCCTTTTAGCACCACACCCGGCTGTGTACCCTTCCTCTGTGTAGGCATGGCCCTCCGGGTGAATGAGGAGACCTTCCCTAGGTTCTAACCACCAGTGGCAGAAAATACATCATAAATTGAACCATGTTGGGTCAAATACATATAAATAAACACTCTTAGGCCACGGAAATAAATTCTTTTTCATGCATCATACTTTCTTCATGGTTTACTGCTTTATACTCATCTTCAAAAGCTGGAGACATTTGCTTTCCCAGTTGCAGAAGTTGAAAAATTCTATACTCATCCATTTTACCTCCATTTTACTTCACACAAAATTAACTCTAATTGCAGATAGATGACAAAAATGGGTAACCCCTAATATTTCTCAAGTAAAAAAGCAAAAAAATTGGAAGTACCTAAGTTCTACTAAGAACTATAAGCCATTCCTGCAATATATTGCTTCATCAAGTCCCTCTTACACTAAGTAATCATTATCACAGAGCTGCTGATAAAGCACTTGAAAATAATATAGATGTTATAGAGGTATTTGTAGGTGTGACAATCACATCAGGAAAGGGATGCCCAGTTTTGCTACGCCCTCAAGGATTCTGCAGCTGTCATGGGAGCCATTTGAGCGAAAAACATCCCTTTGTTAGAAGACATGCTCCCCATAAGATGGAAATCTGGAAAGTCCGCAGTCTGCTTAGGGAAGTTTCTTCCTCTTTCCATAACAGCTCACTAACAAGTTTTTTTTTGACAGCCAGAGCTTTTATAGGAACACTGTCTTCATGACAATGGTCTCCTAGAGCTATTATGAACCAAATGCTACTGGGATTACTAGAGAAAATGAGTACCATACAAAATTAAGGTGGCTTTTGTGTCTGCAAAGTTTTAAAATGCCCCAGTGATGAACTCCAAAGAAGCGGTCCGTAGGCTCATCTTGTAACTGAGAAAGATGAAAATGCCACGAATACAAAGAAAGAAAAAGCAAAAACATACCTGGAGAGTTTTACATCAGGCGTTCAGTCTCATGGATGAAGTGTCTGAGATCTTCTGGGGTGGTTATCTGTTTTGAAAAGCCAGTGTCTCCTGAATAGTAAGATAGCTCCTGCCTCTCCATCCTCCACACCATGTATATTGTCTATACGTATTTAAATTGTGTATTTTTAAGTCTCTGCAGACATTTCCCCTCTATTACATTAATCCTGACAGGTAAATTGGTGTGCTGTCATAACACTAGCCATCCCACTCTTCAGGAACATGCTGTCTGTGGATAGTAGGTTTTCTCTGTATTAGGTAAAAGTCAAACTTGTTTATATTCCACACATCTGCTAAGAGAGGGAAGCTCTCTCAAATCACGAAACAAAAAAAATATCTTTTCCTCAAACAAGGAAAAAACACGTGCAGAGAAAAATATGTGAAGCACTGTAGGGAAGAAACATTGGAAGAGCAGAATGACATTTTCAAGTTACCACCTTAGGTAAAGTAACAAAAATCAAAAGGGAAAGAAAACAAAGGCCTTCTCACAGACCTGTCCAATATTCTATATGAAATATTAACTTCCCACCTAGCTTTATTAAATGCTAGGCAGAAGCCATTTACACAAAAATAAATACAGCTTCATGTTCTGCACCTCTAAACTTCAGTTATAAAAGAGTCTCAGATAGACTCAAAGGAAATTACTTACTTTTAAATCAACTGAATTCAAGTTTCATGTTTTCAAGTTGATAATGGGGTATAATTCTCGTTTAAAATTTGCCTTAAGATCACAAGAAAAATGGGAGATTTTTCTGCCACCAAACAATTCCACACTTAAACCTTTTTTTCCCAAGAAAATTTAGTGCTGGGAACAAATTCACAGTTTTAAAGATTTTTTTTCTTTTCCATTGCGAATAAGGTAAATCATATCAAAATATAATTCTAAAAAGATAGTAGCAGTGGGAGCCTGTCACAAAACTCACAGCCTGTTTTCAGTCCAGTAGGCCCCTCACTACACATAGGAGCAAAACGGGAGCACCTACTGCAAGTTCAGTTTGCACAAACTTTGATGGCTCCTCCCTTTCTGGCGCATTTCAATGAAGGTGTGTTTTGGAGACAGCTCTCCTTCACTAGAAGGTAAACTCCTTGTTAAGGTAATAATTTTTGTGGGAATCTCATCTTAAAATACCGTCAGCAAACAATTCATTCTCCTTTCTAAGAAGCTTTACAAAGATACAAAGCTTTATAGAGGTAGCAAGATGGCTTCCCCTTTTGCACACCAAAATAACATGCTTTTACTGCTACTTCAAATCCAATTAATTATTTGGTTTCCTTTTTCCTTCTGACTTTCTCTTCAGGGATAGTAATGCCATTTAGTAATGGTATAGTTTTAATGACTATATGCACAGATGGTGCATACCCAAAATATAGATAACCACATTTTTGGAAGCTGCATCATTCACATGTGGAAGAGCGAGCCAAAATCACGATCAGTGAGGCAACCATTTTGCATAAGTTTCTGGAAAACCCTGAAAAAATCCTATGTTAAGAAGAGCTGGAGCAAAGATGCTTAAAAATGAAACAATGCAAAATAGTCCAGATGAAAATAACTTATTCAGGGCTTGTCAAATGTAAGTATTTTAGATTAGATTGCAGTATCATTGCTGCCTCAGTGGGGGCAAATCCCCAAGCCCGTAAAAGACCCAAATTAAGCCCTAGTCCATGTGACTGTTGCCCGTGGGACACAGGTTATGTATTTTTAAATAAAAGAATCCAATTTTAAGTAATAACTCTTTATAAACCCTAATGCAGCAAACATCCTGCTACTTTGATTGTATTGCAAGAATA
>JAOXNG010000052.1:5960147-5980367 GCA_028566535.1 Scolopax minor | reverse complement strand
AACTTTCACAAGAGATGTGTTTGTTCTAAAGTGTACCAGGGATGTAGCAGCTGCATACTGGGGACTAGGAGAGCATGAACTTGAGACTTTGAGCTGTCGAGCAGCCTGTAGTTACTGACTCCTGACTCCTGTTGGTTGTTGCAATCGGAAGGGTTCATTTTGACCAGATAAAGGAAATACTTAAACTGTATCCTGAAGTCTAGAGCAGGGTACTGTCTGGTAGCAGATGAGTGTGCAGATAGATGCTCTGTTTACAGGAACATGGGACCTCTTGGATCTGTTAAAAGTTTGCTAAAAGGCACTCTAGATGGGAAGGTTTCCCAATCATACTGGCAGGTTTCTTTACCTGTTTTACGTTTCTGGGGTTCTTAGGTTACCTTCTAGTGATACAGCTGTGACCAGTAAAGTTTACTCCATACCGAAACGCTAATGGCCGATCTGGGCACACATCCTGGTGACCTTTGCGATGGGGCTTTGCAACACCAGTGTGTAATTCAGAACTAACATATCAGACAGCCACGGTGTTTGTCTAAGCATCAAGCAGAATGGTTACTGAATGACCTAATGCCTCTGAGCCTGCTTTCCTTGTCCAAAGCGTCGGCTTTCCCAAAGGGTGGGAAAGAGCGACTGAGCCCGGGACCAGGCAGCGTGTCTGTTTCCTAACAAGGACTGGATCTGAGCCCTGGCAGAGGAGATCTGCATGACTTATGAATCTAACTCCTACCCTCTGCTTGGCCCTTGACACTAGTCTGGAACGCACATGTTGTTTGGGTAAATCAGTAGAAAGGAAAAGCGTTGGCAGGGCTTCTTCCCTAGGCATGTGAGCCTGCATGTGAAAAGTGCTGCTCGGAGAGCACAGCCCAGCAGCGGAGCATTCACTTTTCAGGCTGGGCCATCCGAGGTTGGCCGTGTCTGCTCCTGAAGTCCCATTGCTGGTTGAAGCTTAGCGGTGGTAGTTTGTAAGAGCTGGCTCTGGGAGTGCAAATGCCTCAAGCGTTTCTGACTGGGTGGGGTGGCTCAGTGTGTGGAATGACTGGAAGATGGGGGGCAGATGAGCCATCAGCAGAGCCTCAAAAGCCAGCTGGGATCCCTCACTTCCAGGAGTTGCTGCTGTGGTTTGCATCCTGTAGTCTTGCTATAAATGCTACGCTTTGTTCCGGAATTCAGGAGCAGCGCTCGGGTGATGCAAATACCATCTTTGATACCTTTATATGTGTCTTTATGGCATTTGAAACTTGGGACAGTTCTCTCTTAACAAGTGTCTCTGTGGGTTAGATGCGTGTAGGTGTAGATACGGGGTCTTAGAGATGTAACTGCCCTTTGTAGTAGGGACCAGATGGCCTGATCAGAGCTGTGGCAGCTCCTACTGGGGAGTTGTGGAGTCCTTTTCTTCAGAGATTTTTCAAGACCCGCCTGGATGCAGTCCTGAGTAACATGCTCTAGCTCTCTTCCAACTCTAAACAAGTTCAGTGAAATTCAGTAGAACTAAACAGGAAGTAGTTGGGTAGGGACTGCTTTCCTTTGGAACACTAATTTTTGTTTCCTAATTCTGTAGATTCCATATTTGTGTGGATTCAGATACTGCTCATATACCAAAAAAAGAGGAACCTACTGAATTCTCAGTATGAAGATGGAGAGCTACTGAATTTCTTTTTAAAGGAACTGCAGCTGCAGAGAAAATTGCCATCAGTAAAATGATATATGATCATTTATGCAGCAGAAATAACTAATAGAGCTGAGACTGCACAAATGTGCAGTGTTCATCTTACACAAAGCATTTTTCAATGAGACTATATGCAAATCAGATTTTGTGGTGTTGAAGATTCTGATTAAACTTATAATTTAGATTTTTAATGGAACTTTTTTATTGGACTTTTCACAATATTTCTGCCTCGTTTATATGAATAATTAACTGCTGTAAAATAAGTTGCCAAAATAAATTCATAAATTCTACAGTTTTTTGTTTTTTTTAAATTCTGGCAAATTTCTCCAGCATACAAACTCTGAGCATCCTATGCTTGGCTTTTACTGTTTCATATGGATGATCCTAACAAATCTGTACACAAGGACAGAATTTAAACAATATACCTCTGTAAATTGTGCAAACTAATTATGATTTTTTTAAAAAACAGACATATAGATACTTAACTGTTGTCCTGGAGAATAGCTAGCTTTAATACTAAGGTATATATGTTTTATACAATGGATTGTTATTTTAACCTTATTTTGGCAAGAAGAACAGATGAAATAAGGACATGTCAGCATCAATATTCCTGAATTTAGCACTGGTATCTCATTGGCTTATAAATGGATAACTGTCAGCTGGGTTCAATGAAGCAGTCACTCTACAGTGCTAATCATCAGTGTGATGAACTACTTGAAACTCCAACAAGCTAAAGGAAAATAAAGCACATTGGACGTAAACATTCATGAATGAAATCTAGGAAAAAAGCTCAATGATCTTACTCTTCACCTAAATTAAGCCACTTGATTTAAGTATTTCAAGTTAAAACACAAGATTCTTCAGACAGATAAAAATAAGATTAAAAGCCATCACAATGCTAACATGTCAGACTAAAAGGGAAAAAAACAACCTCCTGCTTTTTATGTAGTAACATCTCATAATCAAAAAACACATCATTTGGAGGCTTAATAAAGGATTAATACCAGATAACAATTTGACTGCTATGTATTTTTAACAGTAATAAATCCACAGAGGATGCTAAAGATGACCCATGTTTGTCAGCAACACATTAGACTTTACAGCAATTTATAACAATTTATCAGCCATTTATTATCCGCAGGGAGATGATCTAGTGGACTAGCTTAAGAAAGAGAGAATGTAAAATAGACGCTGCTGGAATAACATTCTTAGCTACTGCATCATGAGTGCATTACTATACAATCTCTGAACAAATGAAATTCATTTAACACTTCAACTACTATCAGTAGCTACAAGGGACCTATTCAGTCCTGTAATGACTGAACTGAAGAGGAATCCATCTGCCCATGGGTGTACCACACTAATATCAAAGGAAAGAGGGTACTGCTTTTAGAGAGTCTTGACTGAACTGAGTTTGCAAAGTTAATGCCACTGTATACTAGGTTTTGGAAGTACCAGGCCACTGCAGTACAGAATCAAGCCTCAGATTTCTTTTTTTCTTTTAAAAAGAAAATGACTCCAAGTTAACTGCCTACCGAGAAATACTGAATTCATTTACAGTAGCATAATTTCAGAAAAGATCATTAGCTTCAATGAAAACATTCCATTTTTATGCTGGCATAATCTAGATCAAACTCTGAATCACTAACTTTTAATTGCCAACTTTAAGAAATTTAACCTTTCTTTACATCCAGGAAAATTGTTCTATACTCCCTATTGTAGACAGCATTTTCACAGGACTAGGGAGCAAGAAATCTATTAATTATGTCACCTAGAATTCCTATAGCTGTATATCCTTTCTGTAGTAAAACAGATATTCAGCTGCTTGTTCATAACTTACTTACATTAATCAAATTAAAATACAGCCCATAAACTGCTAAATGAAATTTTCAGTACTTCAAATACTGAAATAGAAAGCATTGTGGATCAGCAAGTGATCCACATAGTGAAAGGCATACCAGACTGCAGGGGAAAATTAGTGGATTTAATGCTATACCTCCTGGAAGATGTAAAATGTCTTTGGTTTCCAACAAATTCCGTGTTTTCTACGAGGAGGCATACATTATACAACTTAGCTCTTTTGTTTACTAACTCTGTAAAAACTAACACCTATTTGGAGGCAGCCCCTTGCTCCATGGTGGTTTGGCTGTCCGGGGCTGTGGAACCAGGCTTGGAGGCAGATGTCCAAACCAGTTGCCCAACCTTCTCATTAGAAGCAAATCCTCTTTTAGTTCTTTTCTCTTTACAGGGAGAAAGCTACTCCTATGTGCTGCTGCTCTTGCTGTAACCAGTTGCTACTAAGCATTGGTCTTGGGAAGATTTCCAGCAAATACAACTGCCATGAACACTCTCTTGCAGCGTTGCCAACAGAGGCAAGCACAGAGCACAGCAAACCGCTGAGCGAAAGGGAGAGGAAAGAAGTATCCTACACCAAAAGGAAGTTTTTCTTTTCCATTAAGTGTTGTAAGTCTCCTGGGTGACTTTGTGGAATCACTGCAGCAAGTTGTGAATGATGTATGAAATGAAAAATCCCTGACCAGACAGCTGAAAAAGAATTTACAGACAGTGCTTTGAAATTGTTTATGGGCTCTGCTGTTTGATGTAGTATTTAGCCAAGTTAGAAACAGAAAAGCCTGGCAACCACTGAGATAGCAGCTTTTTTTAAAATGGGGAGTCATTTTCAGCACTGAAAATGTGTCAGCAAAGTCTATTCTATGGAGGGAGCACCCATGTTCAAAATTTAATCTGCACTTCTACCAAACATAACTGATAATATATAAGCAATATATGTTTAATCTAAGACTAGAAGAACATTTTTGTTCTTTGAGTTACACTACTTAAAGTTAATAAATGTAGAAAAGTTTATATTTCATTTCATTTTTATAATCTGATTATATTATTTTACATTTATTTTGTTTATGTAAACAAATACATTCTTTGAGATATAATAAATGGAGACACAGTAACTTAGGAATATGAAAGAACTCAGTATTTACAAAGGAGGGTATGTATTTTCCTTAATTGCTTAGTCTTTTATCTATAAAAATGTTGTTCAGTAAGCACAAAACTGACCTCCTTTTGACTTGGAGACTTTTAATTTAAAACATATTTCAAGCCTACATCAAGGCTTTCTCACTGAACTGCTTCAGAAGTTCTAAGGATTAGAAACCCTTTATATAAACCTTAACAATTTCAAGCAGATATGTTCTTTTAATTTTTAACTTTTATTCAAAAAAGTGAGAAAAGTGGTTTTACTGAAAATTATAACTCAACAAAAATATTAATAAAAGATGCATGAAAGAGATATTACTACTATGCAACATTATTAATAATTAACCACATCACCAAAGATGAAATCCTCAATCTCCTCTGTGAAGAACAACTGGCAGATTGAAAGACCTTTCCCTATTTAAATCAAAGAACAGTTTCCCATTGGTTCATATATGGCAGGATTTTTAAAATGTAACTAACTATTCAAAAACCTGGTCCTAAAACACTTTAGTTAACCTACTATTTAATGATGAAAGAAATGCTTTAGTTGACTTTGGGGTAAGGCTGATATTAAAAGGAATTTGGCCATGAATGAAGGCATATTTATACACACATTAATAGTTAGCTTTTGTATAGGTTTTATCTGTAACAAGGGCTAATAATTAGACGCCAGTAATTATCTGGCATTCTTTCATATGGAAGTCAGTGGAAAAGAACAGATATTCCAATGCTTATATTCTTCTCTTCCTAACAGGGATTAAGCAGAAAAAATACTTCTAAAACTATGAAAATATAAGAATAATTTTTAATTAATAATAAGGTATTGTTTGAATATATTTTTCCTAAATACACTATACAGAAATTTTTCAATTTATTTGCTTGTCAGAAACTGTGAAATCTTAACTGACCATTTTTCCCCTGATATTGTAGCTCTATCCATATACATTCCTCTTTTAAAAAAAATAAATATCCAATTTCTGCTGGAAGGTATTAAATAATATCTGACTATTCAGATCAGCTATTTATCACACTTTTATTTAGCAGGTCATAACTGAGATGAACTGAAAGGGCAGACAGTGCTAATGTGGTACTTATATAAATTTCCTAAAGTCTATTGTTTTCAACTGATATTACTGTTATGGAATTATTTCCTCTTCACCTGCCTTGACCTTCTACATGCTGAAATGCAATAGTCTTTCAAATAACTCTAGCTACATTCTAAGAAGACAGAGCTACCCAGATTTAGAACTCAGCGGAGTTACATAAATACAGTTTTGGAAGCTTTTATTTCACAATCTCATAGGCATCAGAAATGCTTAGAAATAATAATTTTAAAATATTTAACAAATATTTCAGTTGTCTGGGATTTGGTGAAATGAAGCCTATTCAAAATGACAGTGGAATACAGCAAAGTGAAGGAAATAGACTCCATAAGAAAGTCCTCTGCAGTCAATGTGGTTTAATCATTAGTGTCACTTATTCAAAATGTCATCTATACAATCAGGTTGCCTCAAGCTCTGGATTAGCAGCTGATTCATTCATTGCAATTTTTATAAGCGCCAGAAGCAGTTAATGATCTTTGTTGTCCAAATATATTTTGACATAGTAAAAAATATACATAGTAAATAGTGAATATTTTATATTCTCTTTGATGGGTCTCTACTTTCATGTTAAAGTATCTGATTTTAACCTCTATGAATTTTTCTAGTATCATTTTTTTATTTAATAAAAGGGGCCATATTTCAGGAGTATACCAGGAAGAGTATTTTTTCCTTCATTCCTTTCAAACTGCTTCCAAATTTAAGTCCCTTAGAGTTAAAATAATTCCTCTGGACTTCTGCATAAAGCCTCTTTTGTGCAGTTCTGTGTAAAATTATGTGGGATGCATGTGTCACGTAATGAAACTACTATTACTGAAATATACTGGCACTTGAATGCTTTCTGCATTTATGCCATATCTTTATTATGAGCTCAGAATTACTAACCGGTACTTTAAGTCTGCACTGTGCTGGTAGTTTGGATATTAGATCCATACTGAATTTGCTTTCTGCTACATGGAGCATTTCCAGCCATTCAGCAAGAGAACATGCTCTATGCAGCCGTGAACTGATCTGGCCCAAAGCTACAGCGCTGAAGGAAAGTGAATGCATCCTATCAACAAGTATCAGAATTATTTTAGGATGGAAAAATAAAACATGTCCTTTTTGCAGAGACTCCAGCTACGTGAGAAGGAAAGGGGCAACCTCTATTTAGTATTTCAACTTGCTACAATATTGAAAATTTTTAGAAAATGAGAGAAAAAAACAATTATATATAACCTACTTACCTCCCTGGCTCACTCTAAGTGAACAATCACACATCCAGGTGTGACCAAAGAAAGTAAATCTGCTGGCACTTGTTTCTGAGGCCAGAGGTCTGAAAATACAGACTTGGATTAGCACTAGGGGTTCAGAGTTTGAGCATCACTCCTGTTTCATTTCCCAGTAACGTCAACAAAGCTCATGAGCTACTCAGGACTGAAGTGAACAAAAACAAGGACAAAGATTCCAAGCTAACATTTAGTTTTCAAAAATTCAGGTAATTGCAACAAGGTTTTGATTCTGTGTTTAAAAAACTTGGGATCAGATGTCTCAAAAATAAAAAAGATACATCTTGAGAAATTCACTCAATTAGTGGAGAGTTAACCAAATAGGAAGAAATGACTACAACAGAAATGAGAGTTCTCCCCCTCAAAAAAATCAGCTGAATTGTAACAACTGACAATAGCAACTGAACTGTAGTACTCTCAGACAGCTGTACAGCATCTAACTTCTTGTCAGAGACTGATCACAAGATACTTGCAGCTCTTCTCACTAACCAGCAGTGGCATAGCCTCCAAGCACAGCACAGCATCCACACTGGCAAAAACAACATTATCTAATTCTGGCCATCAGTTTACACCAACTGCTGCTCTGACACAGCATCAGGCAGATGTATGTTGCAGCCACATCTACTGTTTGGCTGGGAAGGACATCAGGTAACATTCTCCAATCTGAGCACAGTCACATGTGAATATGCCTCAAGACAAAGTATTTTTGCTCCTTTCTGTAACACTGGTCTCTTCTCATCCAATTATCATCTGAAAGTGATTCTAGTGTTTCAAAGAACTCAAAGAGTACACAGCTTTACTTGAGAGCTATCAAATCTCTCACATCCTGAAAATATAAAGGATGGTTTAAATTGAAAGGGACTACTAGAACTGGCAAATATCACTTAATCAAAAGACTTTTTGCCAGCAATTTAACAAAATCTGCTGTTGTTAGAGGCTGTAGCACCAAAACACAAATTATCTCTGGTGAAAGGAGCTGATAAAGTCAGAGATGCTCAAATGTCTGTAACTGAAGAAATAGAAGTCCAGAAAGAGTGAGACAAGTATAAAAACAGATATGAGGGCTTGTCCAGAACAGCAAGCAACAAATGCTTTATGCCAGGTTTCTAATTCTTTACTTCTTTCTTTACTCTCCACCACTCTTCTTCTTGTACTGTCATGATGTGGTAAGCACCAAAATACCCAAGCTAGCTGTGGGCCAGGATGGCTAGTGTTTGAGAGTAGATGGAGAGCTTTTGGAGACAAATACCCAGGCAACGCCATTTCTGAACAGCACATGCTAACATATGATTCATAGCATATAATTTGTACCTTGGATTTTTTTACTTGATGCTCTATTGTTTGAACAGTCAGTAAGGATGAGGGCAGCAAGCATCAGAACCACGGGGGTAAAATGTGTGGGGTTTTTTACTGTGCCAGTGGGAAAATACAGATGAATTCATCCTTGCTAATGATTTTTACTGAGGTCTGTTCTGCCTTATACAAAGATGATATTTAATACCAGTGTGATCCTCTTTTAAACAGGAATATTTAAACATGATGCAATAAGTAAAGGTCTCATTTCAGTCTTCCTCCATGGAACCTTCAGCCCTGTGCCCCAAATCTCTTTGCAAGAAAATGTAGAGAGAGGAACCAGCCCAGCATTCGTAGGTTGTATTTTGTTCCTACTGCAGCCCTGCTGAACTTCCAGGACCTCCTGCAGCATCACAGACAAAGAATTCTTGGTATGATTCTGAAAGTTTTGCTTGGCATACCATACTTTTTAAATCAGAGTTACTCTTTTAGTACTTAGAAAATTAATTAAATTAAAAATGCCATACTTGAATGTGTCATGTTTCAATTTTGAAGACTTAATTATAAAAAGGAATTAAGCTTTGATTAAGCTTTCCTTCTGAGAACAATAGCTGTCATTCTCCTTTGTCTTAAAATAAGAATCTTGCTGGTTTATTCCACAAAAATGCCACCATATTATTTAATCCTGATAACCGAGTTTAGAAGTCAGTCTTGTCTGAAGACAAAAGCTGCAGGTACAACAGTCATTTTCTGCATTCACAGAGAACCATGGCATTACTTTCTCCTCACAAAAACTAGCAGAAAAGATCAGTGTATGGTGGCAATAACAAAACATTTAGAATCATGGAGTTTGGTCCATTTTCTTGAAGGGAAGTGATGTGCGAAAAAGAAATAGTTTGTTGTGTCAACCTAAGTGCTGTAAATTTCTATTGGTTTTTTGAGCTCTTAGGCATGACAAGAGCAAAGTGGCTCTTGTACTTAAATTGATACAGAAAATTCTAAGAAAATTGAGTTAATTAAAAATAAATCAGGAAATTCAAGAATTGGAACTCTGAAAACCAAAGCACTACTACCTGAACAAACCCTAACTATAATGCAGGAGGTGGGACAGGCACACATGGAGGGATTGACTGTATGGAACTATTTCAGCTGATATAACTCTTAATTTGCGTTCTGAGAAGACACCTTGGAAATACCAAGTGGCTTGAAATCCAGCAAACTTATGAACCGTACAGGTTCATAGGCTTCACCTATTCGATATATTTCTGTGAGAACAAAGTGTGTGTAGAGTGACAGGCAATATATTTTCCAGCACTTAGATCTTTTGAAAGTGCTCAATGCTTAGCACCCAGTAATGAGAATTAACCCACAGCAGGAAAAGAGGCTTAGTACGAACAGAGACTGAAGGCTACTTAACAGCAAAGGAAGCAATACCCACAGAGCAGGACCACTTTCATGTAATGCACATGCCAATCATTCTCTTGGACAGATTCCTATCACTGGAAGTTCTGCCAGGGGTAGACATTAACTTTAATCTGGAAATAAGGTGCCACAATTACTTTTAAAATCATAATTAACAGCCTCCCCTATGTTAAAGCAAATTGGATAATGCCATGCTTTGGCAGAGGATATGTAATCTGATTGATACAAAATAGAAACAGTGAAAGGTTCTGTTGTTATTTGTATTATTACAGCAATTAAAGGGCCCTTGCACTGTATTTACAGAGTGGAAATGAAGCTTGCATTTGTACAGGCCTGTGTTGTTGCAGACAATATTTGCCTGCGTGAATAACAAGGAGGAAAAAGAGAAGAGGAAAAACAAGCATTCTTCATTTTATAGACAGTAGCAAAGGCAAAGAATTCAGTGGTTTCATACCACCTAAATGCAGTCAAACTAATTGAAATACCTCAGCTAAGAATACAGAAGCTTGAAGTTATTTGTATATTCAAGGAGAAGAGATTGGTACAGCTATGTACCAATGCCACACTTTGTCCATAAACTATTTAGGAAGCCTTAGGCAACAGCATGACTACTTTGTGTCTCATTAAATATCGGAAGTTAGGTGGGATAAATCCAAGCCAGAAGGTTAGAAGCCTTGTCCAGGGTCAGACGGGTTGATTTAGCAGAACAAAGAAATAAATCCAAGATTGGGAGTCCCAGACCACTTCCTTGGTCCCAAGTCGTCTCTAACACCGTTACTGAAACTGAAGGTACATAAAACTGAATTTAGAAATATCCTTGACTAAATGAAGCCACAGACATTTTGGTAAAACCTAGACATGCTGAGAATACCAAGCATACAGCCCCTTTCTGAAAAACTCCCACAGGGAGCAATTGCAATAAAACATTGCTCCTGCTATCTAATTGCCCCCAGGAAAACGCAGAGCGCCTCGGAGCACAGATGGAGTTTCCATTCATTTTTATATTTGTTTATTGCTATGTATAAACCCTTACAACTCAGGCATACCACAGAGAAGTTACTCACTAAGAGTCAGGTCAAGCCCTTGGGAAGGGTGCAAGTGTCCATTTGTACCCTGTTATTTCTGCTTTGGCTTTTTTTACCCAAAGGAAACTCCACGGAAATTGAGGAAAATAATGAGGTATTACTACTCAGTCAAAGCATGCCAACTTGAGGTACTTGGAATAGATGACTGATTGATAGCTTAAAGAATGAGTTGACACTGTCTGTAACTAAGACATGTCTTAAGCATTTTAATTTCTCTTGCATTACTTTTTCCCAGAGTAAGCAAGGGGAAAGTTAAGTCTGCAATCTCACAATGGAAACATAGGAGGAAGTAAACAAAAATAAAGTATCATGAACAGACAGTTCTCATTAATCTATTTATGCTCCACAGGTATTTGCTTGTGGCTGAAGGAGGGAATTACTAAATGAAGGTCAGCACTGTACTGAACTGGTCTAGCAACTGCAAATCACATGTAAATAACCTCTAATACTCCCAGCCAAACATTTAATATTCTAGTCAAGTAGAGGAAATGATTATAGTATAGAAAGTTTATGCAGAAATGCCTTTGCAATATTTTTATATTTATATTTATATTTATATTTATATTTATATTTATATTTATATTTATATTTATATTTATATTTAACAACCCCAAATAAAAAGTTACATACAAAGTACAATACATAATTTCCAATTCTATGCATATACTTCCCAGAGCAGCCAACAATAACAGAGGAATGCAGGATACGCCATATCAGAGCTGATGATTGCTCTATCGAATCCAGCATCCTGCCTGCATTTCAATGATGGGGGAAAGTATGCCTTGATGTACTTTGTGTTGTAGTTTTTCAAGGTTATTCACTACTTATGGATTCTTCTGAATGAGAAGTGCTATGTAAACATTGATAAATATTTTCACCATATATATGGAGTTGTAATTTAGTACTAAAGGGAGTTAGGCCATGGAATGCAGGTAAAATACTTGTAGCTCAGAAGTTTTTTAGCAAATAAACCAAGTGGGAGAGCCATGAAGTCATTAAATAATTCTAAAGAAACTGTTTCTTTAGAAATATAAAATATATTATTCCTGAATGTGGGCTTTGAGACAAACTGATTTTAATACAGTGATACTGCTTTTAAAATAAATAAATAAATAAATAAATAGGCAGGAGATTTAAAATAACGTCAACAATATCATTGCTTACTCGGTCTTCTTGGGTAATTTCCAGCTTGCTTTGATGTGTGCATGTTTTCAAGTAACATTTGGGTTTCTCGACACACTGCAATGTATATATCACATATACAGTTCAAATTCTCCATACCAAAATCAGCTCCGAGCCGAAGGGCACATCCTACATGGTAGAAGGTATGAATTACAGAACAGTTTAGTCTCACTTCTGCTATTGGCTTTGCAAATCTATACTAAATACATTAAATGAAACACATTTCAAAATGTGAGGTGGAGTCAGAGGGAGCAATACTTTGGGCAGGCTTTGGAAATATTTAGTCAATGGAACATGAGGATAAGTATAGTGGTTCTCCTCTTAATCCCATTATTCGAACATGCTGTCAACAGAAGCCATCACTACATGCCCCAGAAGAAGGTAACAGAAACCCTTCTGTGTCAAATACATAATTCGAATTTTCAGATCCCTAGTGAGCAGGGATGTGTAAAAAAGCCTTACCTGAACTCCTATAAGTCTTTACTCAATTTTTCTGCTCACAGATGGCCAGAGGCTAGCAAACGCTCAAAGACAAATTCCAAAGCAAGTAACAGTACCTGCTCTCTGCTCCTTCATTTGCACTTCCAGGAGTCACGGGCAAGTTTCTTACTTATTCTGTGACTCTGTTTCCCCATCCATTCAAACAGGTCATGGAGGATTTTATTTAAGAGTTTGTTGAAAAGACCTTTTCAACCATCCTATATATGTATATAAATATTGCAACATTGCAACAAATATCTGCTGAGCCTGATTGCTGCAATTTCAAACCCTGTTATTCCCTATCTTCCTTGAAAGACGTATGACACCACCATCCACTTTTGAGAGCCTTTTCACTTATTTCTCTCACTTTCTTGGCTTCTTCAAGTCACTACATTATTCATTTCAGCATTTGTCCATTTTGCTTTTCCTTTTTTATACTGTTCTCCTAACAGTGTTCTTCCTCCTTCCCTCATCACATGGGACTCAAATTTATCAGGTTCTCACATACACATTTCAATCTAAATCAAACAGGCTTTACATTCATAATGCCCTAAATACTTCCAAATCTCTCCTACAAGCATAGATTTGTGACAAAGTTTATATGAAACCTTATTGCAGCATTGAGGGTTACCTGTTTATATTTTAAGCATGAACATTTCCGTTCTCCAATTCAGACAGTTTATTATCCTGGGGAATTATAATCTTTCGCATCACCACTCTCCTCTCACAGCTTAGTTTTGTCAAATGTCTCACAACCTTTGTTTGCATGCGATGAGTCACCATTTTGCAGGTAAGCATTACATATTCCACTGGCTCCAGTATTAATTTTTCTCGTTGTTGATGAGACCTCTACAAATACATTAAAGATCTATGCAGAACTAAGTCATAATAGCAAATACAGACACGGCTTTCAAATGCCACAAAAAAAATAAATGAAGCCATCTAGCAGTTCTGACAACTTGATACCACAACACATCTACCCTATTCAAGGGATGGAACTTGTAATTACTTTATCCAGCAATATAACTAACTGGGTTTTTTCATGCAAAGCCAGGTACATCACACCTGTATCCTCTGCAGAAGACAGTTTATTCCTACTAACGTGTTGGTAGTCATAAACACAATAGTAACAAGTTCAGAGTTCATTGACACTAGCTGGAATACACATGACATTTTCTAATTAATTTGTCAGTATGGCCTAACACGAATTAAATCTGTTAAACCATATAAACAGGAAGCACATATTTGTGCAATTCTACAAAAAAGAAAGCCAACCTCACCTTAAAATATTCAGACAAAAAAGTAAAAGTATATCTTTGGCTGTAAGGAGACAGTCTGAAAAGTGAGGGCTGATTAGCCTTTGTATGAACTAATTCTAGGATTAGTTCACTAATTTTAGGTCACTAAAATTAGGATTTTAGGTCACTAATTTGGCACAGTGGCAGCAGAGGTGGTTTAAGAGGTCTTGGTCGGTTCTGATTTTTCTCTATGGTCTCCTCCTCTGAAGCTCATTGTGCAGTAGAAGATGTCCATCTCCAGCCTCCAGTACCAGTGGGTACAGGTCAGCCTTCAGGAGGATGACTTTTTTTTTTATTAAAGAAAATAAAAAAACCCAAACCCATTACCTTTCATTACAAAATGCCAATTCATTATAAAGTTTATTTCTTGTGATTTGAACTCTGGATTTTCTAACGGGATTTGCTTTAAACACACTCATAGCCTTTTCTAGTTAAAGAAAATGTTCTGGTAGATAGGAAAAGTATATGAAATGTGTTATTGGCCTTTACCTCAACCTTTCTGAGCTCTGTTTTCCTGACTGTTTTTCACTCTGACTATGCAGCACTTCTCCCACTATCCTTGTGTTTTTCCTCTTTATCTTCTGCCTTAAAAATCTCTTTCCATTTAATATAAAACCCTTCACATCTGAGTTCAAATAAAACATTTAAACACTTGAAATGAGATATAGCAATCTTACTCGCTCTTTATGTAAAAATAGTAGACTTATCACATGAAAAATGTGACACTGGATATCTGAAAGCCTCAGCTACATTCAAACAACCAGAGATTTGGCAATAAAGGAAAAATAAAGGCACTTTAACATGAAAGTTGAACACTCAGTACTTTGCAACAAAATATTAATCATCAGGCACATATTCAAGGAGAGGTGGGTTTGATTTTTCAGTATCTAAACATAGAATGACTTCTGACAAGTTCTCCTTTCACTTAAATTCACACAAAAAAAAATCCTATTTAGTGCTCAGAAAGGATATTGGTCTTGAGACAAATGCTTTTCATTTTGCTGTATCTCTGGCAAACTCTGCCAAACCAAAGGAAAGATGCTTTAAATTTTCCTATGTAAGAAAACATGATTAGTTCATTTTGGTCTTGTTCCTTGGTTCTAGAAAAGCGATTTTTAACTCTTTTTTGTATATTTTTAACCTATTAAATAGGTAATAGTCCCAGCTGCCTCTCACCTTCATTTGACAAACATATTAAGAGAGATTTAATTGCCTTTTCTGTTAAAATGTAACATTTTCTTTTATAGTGGGTAAGGGTTATAGAACCATAGTACTCAAGAAACTAGTCTGAGGTTTGCAAAGCAGTCTAGGAATTTAGAATAAACACATACAGAAGACTTGTATTATTTATCCAGGGCAGCTGTGGAAATCTCAGGTACCTCTTAGCAGCTCTGGTTTGCAAATATGTCACCTTAAGCTGGGAGTCTTTACCAAGAAAAAGAAAGCTTACAAAATAGAGAAGGGCTAGGAAGACAGTAAATTGCAGATAATCGGAGAACTTACGTATACTGCTAGGAGAGAAGGGAACAAAATTTGGATCTGTTGTCTCACACTTCAGTACTTTTTCAAGTACTTACTGTAAGCATTTAGTTTAACATGTGGTGTGCATGCACACTAACAGTTATCCTTCTCATATGTTTCTGTGTTTGGCTCCTTTTCTTTCTACTATCCTTCTCCCATGCGGAATCTATGAAGTCAGAGATGTTTTTAAATATCATGCTTCTATATGGCTGAACACAGCCTAAACATTTTGGGTGCTGTCATAAATAAAAATAATTACTTAAGTCTTAGTGATTAGCAGATTAAAGCTCCTATTGTACAAGGATCTGGAGACATTTTATTTTCCATGGAATAAATCTGTTTGAATCTGTGGCCTTTAGGGACCTTTTTGTACATCAGCACCATTTAGCATTTTCTCAGCTTTTAATACTCTGTTGTTCAGCCATGCATGACACGCTTCCAATGGTAAGTCAGCATAACAGCACAACATGTTTTGCATGCTCATTTGGATTGTAAATATTTGTACTGCCTGCTATCAACAGCTTTGTGATTCTGTACCAAGCTGCACAGAGATATATATATAAAGACACTATATATAGAACTAGATACCACATTCATGAATAAATATATTTAAATAAACATTAGGCAAAACCTATCCATATATAACAAGGAATAGTGTAATTTGCAGAAATGGGCAAGTCTTGAAATTGAAAGATTCAGAATGTTTGTGGTTCAGGTACCCACATTGAAACATTAACTTTCATCCACAGTGGCAGAAGCTGGCAGATGTGATTTTCCTTGTGCTAACTCAATAAACACAGGTCAAACCCAGTTAATAAATCAGCCATCACTAAGTGTCAAGCAGTTCTGCTGCTCAGAGAGAAGAAGAGAGGTGAAGAACCAGTGCTGCTCTGTCACTCAGTCGCACTTATCTCTGCCTGCCACCCTCTGAATGCAGGGGGGAAAGGAGGGTTTCTTTCCTCTTTTGATCTCACCTAGGAAGAGACATTTAGTTTCATTCCCTGTTGCCAGTATTACAAGAGGACTGATCCAGACTGTTTCTTGTGGAACTTGGCTTGTTCAAAGAACTGGTGACCACAGAATGCTCTGGCAGCAAACTCCGTGAGCTGCTGGGGGAATCGCAACCATAGGTGAGGGCCTCCAGCAGCAGCCAAATACTGTTGACAAGTAACAATAATTTTATCAAAAATGGCTTTTTAAAACATGTAATTGCACTAATATTTAAATCAATGACTGATGTATTACCCACCTCTCTGATGTTATCTGCCTCAGTGGTTAAGTGACAGCACTGACACAGAGCAGATCAATTGATTCCCCTTTTCAAAGGCACAATTTCTCTTTGTGACTATGTTGACTTCTGGGAAGAGCAACTGGTTTGGAATTTACGATGGCTTTTGCTTGCTTCTCAATCATATCTGCTCATTGTTCATGTTTGGTTTTCTTTAACTGAAGTAAGGTACGACAGATTTTTCCATAGTTAAATTTGGAAACTCTGATCCTGAGTGATCCTGACCTTACATGTAAGATTCATGTCCAAGCCCTTTTCTCCTCATTTACTGGGAATGGAGTCAGACCCAAATACTGGATAACTGCTGATTACCACCCCAGTAATACCTATGGTGGAAGAATATGTTCACTTCTTTGTCTATAGAGGGCACAAAGCTCTTCAGCATTGTCTGCTTTTTAGTCTGTTAATGGTGGGAGATGAGCCAAAAATAAGTTAACAGTCTATACATAGTCTGGAAGTTAAATACAATGCAGGGCTCATACTGCATTTCTTCAAAGGTAATACTAATCACAACTGACCACAAACTTTCAGTGTATTATCTCAACACACTGGGGAAGACAGAAGGTGCTGAATGATGAGGTAAATGAGTCCTCTGGCTGGATTAAGCCAATACTTAGAAAATTTGCATTCACAATAGGATTCATCTGGTAGATAAGTACATCCTAGGTGAAAAAAGACAAATGTGGGCATGCTGAACAAGGGGAAAAACATCTCATAACTAGTAAAAAGCGATGAGAATTTCATAAGGAGTATGGGTTAGAGGAGAATATTCAAAAAAGGAAAACTAAATAAAACAGGATTCAACAAATCATACAGACAAATACAAACTCCAGACTCTGTGTTACATTGGAATATTGATTTGGAAATTCTGCATGGTCCTCTTAAAAATGAACCAATATTCTGGCAAGAAATCACTGAATACATTGATCAGTCTCCTGCGTTAGTTTTGGTTTTCTGTACCTCTATCTGTCGTGTCTGGATTTCACTTTCTAATTTCACCTACAGCTACTGGGACTGCCAAGGCTGAGGGATGAAAACAGAGGTGTCCCCTGGATGATAAAAGGAAGGTGGTTAAGGAAAAAGGCAGAAACACATTAAATCAGTGCTGCTTTAAAGATTCTCAAATAGACTTCTCCACTGAGACAAGTGGGCAGTTTGTACAAGCCATTGGAGCTTTTTAGATAGTCATCATGTGAATAAAACAACACTTCATTGGCTACGTGTCTCATTCCAGTTTCATGGTTACTTTTTAGTAAAAGCCACTTCTGTATTGCTGTTATCTGACTCAGAATTTGAACAGTATCAAAATTCTTAATTGGACACAAAAATGCAATATTCATGGTAAAATAAGTGAAAGCCAAATGTGAAAAGACCAGAAACATTGTGATAGGAACCAAGTTTGTATTTAGTCTGTTAAAGAGCAAGAATGATTTTTAACAGACTGAAACAGCTCTTAGCAGAATTGCACATTTCCATTACCAGCTCTTCCAGCATCAGGGACCAACTGGAACTCTGCAGAGTACTGCAGCAGCAGTAGGATTAGATTCCTAATGCTTGGCTTGCTCCAGAATTGTCCTTTTTAAGCTACAAACACTTTTTTCTGTTGCCTGAAGTCTCATAGATGGATTATTAAACAGGCACTGTAATATCTGCCACACTATAAAAATGCAAATCACTCACATCACAAGTCTAGATGCCACCTGTTACCACAGACCTATAAGCCTCACCACTAAGTGATGAGAACACCATTGACTGGTGTGACATTCAATGGGCAGGATTAGGATTTACACTAATCCACAGCACAGAAAATCACCTAGATGGCCATGGACAGAGAACTTTATCACAATATACCAGCTTGAAGACATTCTAGAGTAAACCGTATCCCTCTGCTCTCTTTCTTCTCAGGACAAAATGTGGATAAGGTGGAGGGGTGCAAATCCATCAGAGATGCTTTTATGCATGGACTCAGCAAGGAGCAGCAGTGATTTGAGAAGACAGACATTAAACAGCTTTCAGGTGATTCAAGATCCTAGTTAATCTATCTTATATTATGCATTTAAAAACAAACAAAAGCAAAAATAAGAACCACCCAAACATATTTGAGTACTCTTTAAAAGTATCCACAGGTCTAAGTCAATGGGGAAAACATAAATTTTTTATTATTTTTAAAAAATCTTTCGTTTAATGGAGATGGTACCAGTTGGTCCCCACATAAACTTGCTGGTTTTGGCTGTGACAGAAGAAGCCTAGAGGGTGTGAATACACCAGAATCATGGTGAGTCAGAGACACTCAAACAATTTGCCCCCAGTTCAGTGAAGCAGCGTGCAGCCCTTGCAAGGGCACAGCTGGTTCCCTGGAGGGGAGACTCACTCAGGACCCACACTATAACTGTGCAGTCCCAGGGGAAGTTCCTTCAGAGCCAAGTGAGGTACAACCGCCCAGTTCTACACAGTACTACATGTGCTTTAAGTAGCATGGGCGCTACTTGGATGACAGACTAGCTGAGATACTGATGAGAAATAATTAAGTCTGAGGTAATTAAAAATCAAATATTTTACCAGAGTCACAAAGAAGATTTGAGGCCAATCTTGTTTGCTTGTTTTTCTGAACTAGATTTTTAACATGGCAGTACTGCACTTCACCTGTTATCTCACCCTCCTTTCCTATACCATTCCAGCAGTGAGTGTTACTGCTCACTTAAGACGGCGTGGCAGGTCCTCAGATCCCATAAATGTTGGTTTTGGTTGCTGAAAGGGATCCACTCTGTCACAGACCAAGTCTCTGAGGCCCGTTTTGAAGTTTATAATGCTTTGAGTTTATTTTGAAATGCAGTCATCCCAGAGGAAAACCTTCAAATTGAAGATTTTCAAATTGTCAGTACAGTGACGGTTCTTTGTGATGCTATAAAGCCCTGTAATTTGTCTAGCAGGGATGAGACACTTCATACGTGTGTGTTCTATTTTTACTATCTCTATCTCCTTCTGCATCAATGTAGAGAGAATGCCCAGTTAACAGCAACAAAATATTTTTTCCTTTCCTTCTTTTGCATTTTTTCCAGTAGATGTTAAGTGTAATACTCCTTTTTTCACGCCAAAGTGGCCTTAAAAGCTAATAGCAATAAGAAACAAATTATGTAAAGAAATGCATAATGTGCCCAAGGAAGAAAGCAAGCTGGCACTGCTACGTATTCCTCATCCAGCGATAATGCAGGTTTTACAAAATGCTGTCAGGTAATAATAAAACTCATTCACCTTTCCTATAGCCTGATCCAGATTACTGTAGCTATAATGTAGGAATATGGTAAGTATAGAAAGAGAAGATATCAGCTACTGAATATGGTTATTTTAATTAGGACCTTGAAAACCTGAGTAGTGAAATTTTAAGAGTATGTACTGACATTTTAGGCCTATGCATAATGAATATTTAAACAACCCTGTGAACTACCTGCCTAGAATTAGAACTACTGCCTTTATTATGACCAGTAATATTCTTATTAGCATGGGTTTAGATGGTGTAATGCTTAACAATAAAAGGCTGCTGCATTAGGTGTGAGTGAATCTCAATTTACAGATGTAGAATGATAGATAGATAAGAAATTATCTTATTACTGTTATTGCATCGCATGAGA
>JAOXNG010000052.1:5945452-5960047 GCA_028566535.1 Scolopax minor | reverse complement strand
CTTCCCCTCGTCTCCCCTCGTCTCCCCTCGTCTCCCCTCGTCTCCCCTCGTCTCCCCTCGTCTCCCCTTCCCTTCATTTGTTTTTTTTTTTTTAAATGTCCATAACATATATAAAGAAGCAGCTTTAAATGAACAGATCAAATGTGAAAAGAAAAAAAAGTCACAAAAATCAAAGGAAGAAAAAGTGTCAGAAAGCAGGGCTGAAGTCTTCCAAATGAAGGATATACTTTTTATGAGAACTGTACTTGAGTGAGTCTATGACCTCATTGGCATGCTTCATAGGCTTGGTCCCCTGATCCCGGGTATCACTTTGAGATGTTGAGGTACTTTTCTACAGAAATCAGACTCCTGGGAAATGGTGCATACCTGTCTCTTTTTCCAGAATGGAGATAAGGTACTTACCTATACCTGGTAACTGAGAAGAACTATGCTTACCAATATACCAGTTAAGAAATGAAAGCTGCATTTTGGCTCTTTATTGAGTCCAGAAGATGTGGATGTCTCAACAGTTATGCTGTTTTTACAGAAGAGAAAGAGAAAGAGAAAGAAAAAGAGAAACTCTCTTTTCATATGAAAAATATAAATAAATCCAAATAACCTAAATTGTAAACTCTACCACTAAAGTCAGGAATTTTATGTAATACTTTAAAAATGGAAACCTTTATCCAGCAGAGATCAATATTTTATATGACCATAAAAATAGGTGTGGTTTTACTACTTTCCACTGCTTTAATAACACAATAGGGCCCCAAGCATAACAGAGAAGGGTAAGACAGCATGATGTCTGCTTTATATTGCTGGAATAGCTACCAAGAATAGTAATGAATATGATCTCATTGGATGCATTAACAAGCATATTCTAATGAATTTTCCCTTTTGAATAGCTGATTTGCAGATGAACATGGCTACGTAACGGGGAAAGCTAGAGGAAAGAAAGCATAGTGATGTCCGTTATTAGGATATTGTCACTAACAATATGTTTTTGCCTGTTTTATATGAAGAATTCCAAAAAACAGTATTTTAGTAGAATACAGTGTACTCCTTTACCTTCTGGTGTCGCTTCCTTGAAACTTGGGAAATAGAAAGAGAAGAAACAAGACTTTCATAAGAATAACAAATGGAGTGAGAACATTTACAATCTTCAAAATCCAGCTATTTTCAAACAGTTACCTCTGAGGACTAGGGTTTTTTTTGGTTTTCTGAGAGGGTTCACTGGAGAACCTCCACCCAGGATCTCTGAACTGTCATGTTGCAGACATTCTCTTTTTCTATTTATGATCATCTTTCTGGAAACAGAGTTTTCATTTTCATATTGTCTTAGCTGAATTAGTTTTACAGAAGAATTATTCCTTGTGAATTCAGTTAGAGCTACATAGATAAAGGGTGGGGAAGGATGCCATATTAAAAAAAAAGTTGTTAGTGAAGTGTATTTTCCCTTTGCACAAGAGTGAAGATCTGTTTTCAATGACTAGTTCTCTGCTCTTGTAAATGTGCTGAACTTAATGGAAGATACTGAAATGTTCCCAGTGTTATTCACTCAAAATTAACCTTTCCTGAAACACACTTTTAAGGATGGAAATAAACCCAAGACCATTGGTCTAGGATAATACAACTTGAGAGCTTTCTTAGGCCTTCCTGAAATACTCTGGGGGAAATCCATCATTTTGCCTATGATTATTGGCAAAATTATAGTCAAGTCTACATTATTCAGGGAGGGATCATATGAGTTTTGGATTATCCATGGAGACACCCTTTGCTTCATATGCCTACATGAAAAAATGCGGCTTCCAAAGCACTGCTGTGGTGCATGGATTCAATGTCTCAGAATCAATGTCTCAGAAAGTATATGAAAGAAAGGATAAAGGATATGGCTGTTTGGATTTTTGCTTAACTTATTGCTAAGAGTAGGGAAGTAGGCCAAAATAAAATAAGAATAAAGCTTAAAATATTTCTTTTTTTTATTACCAGCTCAGGACCACCATGGCAGTGTGAGAAGACAAGTGTGATTCAGAGGTAGTATTTCAGAGGGAAAATAAATAGAAGTCCAGATTAAAGCATACAACTGATATTGCCAGGTTTCTTACTAATTCTTCACAGACATAATTACAAATCCCTAAAATTCAAAGGAGAAGATAAGAGACAGAGCCACTAGTTGGCATTGATCCCAAGGACACAGCTATGTATAATTAGATTTCAGTAGTTTTCCTTTCCTGAAAATTGAGAATATAAAACTAAAAAGTCTTTTCCCATCCTAGAACCCTTTTTGACCATTTCAGCATTCTAAAAGTTATCTGTTTTCATATGTTCTGGGTATAGCTGTGTTAAGTATTGTATATACATCAGCTAAAATCTTTAAGACATAATTAAAACTTATATTAGGTATTTTATTAAAAAGATCTTTGGACATAATAACTTCATTAAGGATGCAGAAGTAACTTCCTACATAGGTATATGTTTAAATTGCTTTTTTTTCCATACAACTTGGTTGTTCTGTTTGTTTTAGTATTTGAACAATGCCAAATGATACATTGCCAAATGATACATTTAACCTCTTTTAATATGACATTGTCTTCTCCTGACTGACATGTAAACTGTCTTTTGTCTCTTTTTCTGTATCCTGTAAATGCTTGACTATTGTAAATTATTTCTTGACAAATACAGTAAGTGCAGTGAAAGCAGATGATGTGTTATCTCTTGAAATGGTGTTTAAAAACACCCTAAAGCTTATGGAAAAACTGAAGGCAGCTGGTTTGAACTTAAACTGGACAGCATAAATTTTCCTGGAAGACTTAGGCCTGCTGATGAATTACCTGTCTGGAAAAGATATCACCATTGATTCTTATAAAAATTAAACAGTCTTTCTTTTTACAGTTTTGAATATTTTCACATGAAATTTTTGTTAAATTTGGAGAAATGGCAACACCCACTTAACCAGTGACTACAACTTATGACAAGTGAGTTGAGCCCTAAAGCTATGGGAACCCCTATCCATATAGACAGCTGATATACATGAAAATCATGTGCCTACACCAAACCCTCTTACAAAAACATGGAGAACTCTCACAGATCATTTTTCTTAGTAAGGTTGGCCTGCTTCAACAGTTCTTTCTGTGATTCTACACTTCCAGGGATCTGGAATTTGTCTGGGAAGTAAGAATAAACTACGAAGATATAAACTGATTGTCTTATTACACCACCAGTGCTGAGGCCAAAGACTTATCAGATGCACAACATTTTTCTAGCAATTTTGCTCCACAAATTTTAAATAACCAAGAAAATAATTGTCTGTCACTTGATTTCATGTTTCTTTTATAGTTTTATAACCCATTTTTCCATTCTTTTCCTTTATTTTTTTTTTACAAAATCCTTCTTCGCCTTCTAATAAAGGCGAATCTAAATCCCTTATTGGGATTTTTTTAAAAATCGTTTTTACTGAAAAGCAAAAGATAGAAATTGGATAGGTTTCTAAAACCTAAATTCACATGACTGTATCTACAGATGTAAAAAAGATGATCTGTGAGTGGAATAAAATGTATTAAAATTGTATTGGTGCCTTTTTACTTGGCTGTGAGTTGAACTTAGGATTCTTGGATTCTGCTGTAGTAAATGAAGACATCGCTAACACCCAAAACACAACAAGGAACCGAAAGACTTCAAACAGCTTTGCTTTTAGAAGGGAATCCTCTGGAAATATTTCCATATGGATTTGGCATCTATATGAAAAAAAGGATAAAAAAATGGTTAAAAATACACTTCCAGAACTTTTGAGTGTGTTGTTATGTTTGCAACTATAGAGACAACATTTTTATTTATTTGGGAAAAAAAAAAAGAAGAAAAAAAAATCAAACATGCTGTCATTCTGTCCCTTTACTAAATTTCTGAATAAAAACTCCATAGACATAAGCAGTAGAAATATGGAAACTCAGAAACTCTTCAATACTTTGCAAAAGAAAGAAATAGAAGCAAAGAAAAAGAAAACACCAGAAGCCAGCAGTCACATTGTCTTTTCCAATACTCTTCTCCTTCAGTCTCAGGACCAAGTCCAAATCTATTAAAGAAATTACTCACTAAACACCCTTTGCAGGGTTGATTGGTGGAGATCTCCAGCCATAAACAGCAAGGTTACTTTCACAGCTCAGACTGTATCTAGTGTGAATGTGAAGCAGTTAAAATAAACCTTTAATGAGCAGCATGAATTTAAAATGTCTTCCTTTCTCTTTTAATGACCTGTTGGCTTACTGATCTCTTTTCCAAGCTGGATTCAGGTTTGGATACAGTGCCTGGACTGAGGAGAATTGCAGCAGCAGAAGTTCATTTATGTTTTCTTTCTTGTTCCTCCTTTATATTTGTGTTCATTCCTCATCTCTCTGTCTTATTACTGCAGCCAGAAATGCAGAGTTATTTCTTTCAAAGGACAAAGAGATTACTTAATTTACCTTTTATTTTTCCTTAGTTTTGCTTTATTTATGAATTTTCTGGTTGTTCTTTTTACTTTCTGCTTCAGAAGCCTCAGGTTAGTTTTTCCTCAGACTCTGGCAGTTTATTATAATTAATTATTTCACTATTTTTATTCAGCATCTTTCTGGAACAAAGTAAAATGCATTTTCTCTTTGTAAACTGCAGTTTTCTCTGCAGTCTTTTATATGATGATGGCTTGGAACAAGGGGACCCAGCAGAGGTCTGCCTTGCTGGCAGAGATCTGACGGATCAGTATTTTGTAAGATGATCTTTTGCCTAAAAGTGCAAGCTGTTCCAGCTGCTTTTTTTTTTTTTTGACTGTGTCTACACAGAAAGGCAAAGGCGAGGGTCTGAGAACAATTTCCAAGCCTCGCATGTACTACTGGTAAGCACTTGGCTGTACCTGCATCTCAATTTCCCCACTACTTTTTGTACCTGCCAATGATTACTCCAGATCACTCCCATGGCTCTGTAGGCCACGTGAATAACACAGTGAGCTTTTGGAGCAGGTTACTGAGGGAGGCTAAAGAGTTTGTCATTTCTAAGAATAAGTGAGATATGAGTGAATTAGGAGCAGCTTGAGGGGGCAGATGGATCTCAGTATCACCTGAAGCTCTCTCCAGCACTACCTTTTTTTTCATGATACGTCTGGCTACCATAGCAAATTTAGTCCTGAAGTAATATTAGTAATTATAACTTGAAAGTGGTATTAGTAAGATATAACTTGAAAATATTCTGCATTCCATCTTGCACCCTAGAAAGCTCCTGGACCCAGTTCCCAATACTTCCTGAACTATAGGGCTGCATTAATATGCTGCGGTATATTTTTTTTTTAATGTTAATTTTAACATTAATTATTTGCTTGATGCCCAGATTCAATCACTGATTGTATTTCTGCTGGGTGCAGAGGCTCAAATTCACAGAAAAGTCAGTCTTTTATAGCTTTATAGTGCACCAAAAAGAATTCAAAATAAGTCTCTGGACAAAAGACAGCAGTTGTAACAGAGTTTTAAAGCACAGGAGAAATAAAATGTTCTTGCTGCTAAATACGTCAGTTAAAACAGTATCATTTTTATTCCCTGCATTGTCAAGGAATACTACTTTCTTTTTCTCTCCGCTCTTTAACAGATCTAGTCAAGCTGACACTTACTACTTCAGAGCCAGAGAATACAAAAAAAACACAAAGTAGAAGAACATTTCTTTTTCTTTCTGATATTGAAGTTTAATATATAATACTGGTTAGTTACAGTAGCTCTAGAGCACTGCGCTTAAGATTATGGGGGCATTTTTACTAGTAAAATTCCTACTTCCTCTTCTGAATATAGATTTAAACTAATGTAGTTTCTTACTAGTAAAGCAGTAAACATTCTCCAAGTACAGATAGACACAGCTGTGGTAAAATCACTACAATTTTAGTAATTTACACAAGTCTCCACATCATAGTCTCTTACACTTCAGTCATAAGGATTTTAAAAGATATTTAATATCGCTTTTCTGATTCTCCAGTCTTCAAGAAAATGGCTGCGGAAGGGCAATTCTCAGAATAAAATGAGGCAGAAACATCTACTTTATGAAAAGCTGAAGGATGCCAGCCATACTTCTTGGCTGGGAATCAAGAATAATTTCTGGTAGCACAGCAATAGGAGCAAAAATATTTAAAGGCAGACCAGAGAACTGGCTTCACGTCCTAGACAGATATAATACAGTTTGAAAGATTTAAAAGTTTAAAATTACAAAGTATTTGCCTGGATAGATAATTGCTTGAGCCCAGAAACACAAATCCAGTCAAGCTTGAAAGAACTATCCTTAACCCCTTTTGCTTTGAAGGTTGCTGCTTCTATTTTATACATCAATTAAAGAGTAGGTATATGGGGGAAAAAAGTTAATTTTTCCCAGCCACAAAATTTACTCTATCAAAATCTTTTTTCCTGTTAGCTATGCTTGTCCATTAAATGCACCTCAGCACTGCTACAGGAAGGCACAGTCTTTATCCACCCTGTAGAATTGCCGAACAGCAGTAGGTCTGACATTTGAGGGCCTGGTGGACAAATAAGCCATAGAGAAAAGAGTCACATGTATGACAAATGCAGGGATGTTAAACCCAAATACCACAATACTACTGACTGACCTCCTTTTAGCACCAGCAAAAATAAAATAAAATAAAATGCAGGCATAACACATCTCTTATCACTTGCAATCAACTAGCACATTTAATGTTCTTAGTGAAGAGCACACAGTTTCAATGAAATCTTTACCAGATACTGTTATACCATATCATCGAGTGGTAATAAGCAGCACTCACCACACTTTAAACATGTGTTTAACAGTAAAACACTGGAGCATGAAATGGCAGTCACAGATGGATGGCTCTCTTGCTAGGTAGTGTTTCACATGCCCACTGGAAACAGATCGTTTGAGAGAATGGCAGGAGCTCTGGTAACTGTTGAAGTAGAGTAGCTTTAAGGCTACAGCCTCTGTCTCAGCTGAATAATCTTGATTCTGAATACATTGTCATGCCAGAGTGGAGGGTATCATATAAAATTCATTACTTATCCTAATGCTTTATCAATATTCCACTAAAATGCTTTAAAACTTTTGTTGGGCACTGCTAAGCATAAAGCCAATGAAATAAAGGCAGAAAATAGAACAAGCGACAGGAAGAGAAGAACATTCCCATTCCTATTTATTACATTTCAATGTTACTAGACACTGATAGATTGCTAATGAAGTCTAGCAACTACTGATATTCCTGTCTGTGCTGTGCCACCAACAAATTTAGAAATATATGCCAACAAGACTGGTTAGTTTTAATAGAAGCCTGGTCTCCATCTTACTTTTAGCTGTTTCCCTCTAGTAAAGCCAGAGATGTCAGGAGAATGGGAAACATCACTCCAAACAGACATGAGCAATTTTTGACTTCAAGAAATTATTATATTTACTGTGTTGTGTTATATTCACACAAATATGCCGGTAGAGGCTTAAGCATATCTAACTTTGTAGGTAATGTAACTAGCAATACAGAAAAATTAACATACAAGTCTCAGAAGCCCGTACTTGCCTTCTGCTTAACTGTGACAACACGGAACATAAAAATGTACAAATTTAGAGTACCATCTGGAAATATCCCATTAACAAAAAACAGATTCTTGGACCTTAAGTCCTTAGCAAGCAATGAAACTATAAATAAAAAAGTACATAATTGTACATAATATTGTACATAAGAATATTGTACATAAGCAAACAGACCATATTCAGAAAGATTTGTTAAAGCGCAATATATCTACTGTTAGTCTAAAAGTTCTGTTTGTGTTATAAGCATGGTTCTAACATACAGCATTTCTGGTTCTTTAGGCAGTAGATAACTTACTACCTGAATTATGCCCAGTTCTTTTGCTGTTTCTTCTTTGCTTATTTATTTATTAATTCCCACCCTGCCAACACACCTATTATATGATGTCGTCTGTAGGCACTCTACTACACAAAACAAGAGAAAAAAAAGAAGTAGGAGTTATAGAGGGAACAACTGCATTGCTTTAAGGCAATATTTAGCAATATTTTTCCAGTTGTCCATATCTTGCTGCAGAGCTGAAATATATTCAGCATGTATAAGAAATCCACAAAATAAAAGAACCTACTGCTCCTACATGTTTTCTTGAAATATGTCATAGAATAACACCTTTATGCTTATCATTTACATAAACATGCAAAATCTTCCGCCTTGAAAATTATTGCTAAAATCAGCAAGGTGGGTCAGATTAGCTATTATATAAATGATGGAGGTCCATACTGATGAGATTGCATCTCATCATTCAGGATGTCAAATAGGGACCGATTAAAATGACATACTCAAACAACATAGACTTCCAAAGCCCAAGAGAGATAGAAACACTAATCCTCTCAGATAATCTCCCCAAACCTCTAAAACCTCCCTGAAAGTGGGAAAAAAACAAAAATGGAACTTTAAACAAAACACTGTTTTGAGAAGTGTAAGAAAAAGACTATTCTTTAACTTAAAAATATGTACAAAAGCCTTCTTTTCCAAGGAAAACAAAAGATATAGAGGGCCAAAAACTAACATGTGTGAGGGGTGTTTTTAATTGAAGGTTATGAGCTGTCAATGAAAAAATCTTTGAGCTTATAAAAAAATTCTTTTTTAAAACACATACTTACTAGACATCTTTTGATGTCCTACCTTACAAACAGGTTTGAATCCTGAAAGAAGCGACATACGTGCTACTATAAAAGAACTTTCATCCAGATAGTGCTTCTATTGCTGGCTGCGCTTTGAAATAGTTTTTCAGCATAATGCTGATGACTACTACAAATAATAGATAGAACCGCTTCTGAAAGATATAAGGTCAGATTTTGACCTTAGTCTGAAAATTAAATTGCATTGTCAAGGGCAAACAATGACATTTGACTCCATGAGAAATATTAAAACACAGACACATCCAGGGCTTGTTTCAAGGAAACTTGCTTATGGATTCCTGAGGACTTTTGGTTAGATTCCAAAAAACTGTTGAATCCAGCTGTGTTTTAAGTCTTTCTATTTGTTGTGCTCTTAACATTGAGGTGACTGAATTTTCTTTTACATATCTTTGTGATTGAGTGGTTTATTATTTGATTTTTTTCTTTATGAATGATTGTTTTTCTCTTTTTTTTGGATGACATTCTTTTATATTTGATGCTTGGTATTCTCCATTTTCTGCATGCTTTTGAAAATGGTCCCTTTTGAAAACAGTCCTCTAAGGTAAAGTGCTAGTACAGTTGTCTCGTGAGATTGTTACAGTTATCTTGTGACTTAGATGATGATCATAAACAATGAACAGAATACGTCACAAAACAAAACAGCTGAAATAAAAAGATGTTTAACTACCCCAAGCACTGATAATTCTTTAAAATACATGATGTATGTCTATGGAAAATTAATACAGTGCCAGAAATTAATATCTACTAAGAACAGACAAAAGGGCGACATCCATCAACTAATCCAGGCTCCAAGATTAATCTGCCTACGTCTCCTATCCTCTGACTTTAATTATATCCCTCTGCCTGGTTTCATGAGTTAGTAAATCTTTTAAAATTAATTCCACACTCCTATTTGCAAGAGTGTGTTTTATGCTAAACCTGACTAGCATGAGAGTCTGGCACCTAGTATATCTACTCATTTGCTTCCATATTTAAATAGGGTGTTAAAATGTTCTTTGTGGCTATGAGTTAAGTGTATTTCTAAATCCAGTAATAGAGGATTGCAGTCACACCAGTTACTTTGAAAATACTATGTCCTGTAAGATGTTTAATTATCCCATGAGAATTCAAGTGATTTAAAATATTCCCACCCCAAAACAACCCTGTAAATCATTCCACAATGCTTTATCACATTTAAGTACTCTCCCATTTCTCTTCAAACATGTAAACCATTTCTATCCATTATTCTTCTTCTTTATGTGACTCTGCAATTTGTTTTAAAGAAGCTGGTTGAATTTCAAATTTAAGCAACATAAATCTATTGCATGCTTATAGTAGCAGGGAAAGCATAGAAAGTTCCCAAGGCAGTGGTGTCTTCTGGCCATATTAAATATCAATTCTGCCTCTATACTTTGCTTTATTCCTTCTCCTTGATGTTTCCTTTTGTACAACAGAAGAGGCAAGCTCCCATAAGCTGTGCTGCCTGTGGCACTTTCCTCCTGACGTGCAGTAGAGCTACTAACCACAAATGAAAAACATTGAGTTCAGACAGGTATGTCTGAATCTCTCTCCATATCTCTAACCATGGCACCTGCAGAAATAATGGACACAATCAGCAGTCTTGTAGGCAGTAGCAACACTGTATGATAGGATGTAACACGTCCCTGTGGCCAGAGACAAGCGATACTGGTCCATCTTTGCCATGTGAGCTTGTAGACTATCCATAGACACTTGAAAGTGAGCAATCCACAGCACTGTAATCCACTTTCTAACAGTTCCTTGTAAGCATTAAATAGAGGGCAGAAACGTGTAATATGTCGCTAAGAAAATGCCCTGTTTGCAGAACAGCATCACCTCTCACTGTGACTGCCTTGTTACAGCTCACTGTTATCCTCAGCCTCCTGTTTGTCAGGAGGAGACACACACTGAGAGCTTTCCAAGTCTATTGATTCTGACATTCCTGCCATTTGCTTAGCAAAATAACTTGTCTGTTTACTACATAGAGAACCCTGGCAGGAGAACATTTACCATCTGTTTCTTAAACAAGGGTCAAGGAGCAATGCCAAGACATATTGTTCTCCTCAAATATGTCAGTGATCTCTTTATCTTCAGATGTGATTTGGTAAGTTTCCTTGACTACCAGAACAGCATCTCTGCTGTTTCACTCTTTGCCTTTGAAAGAGAGAAACTGAAAGCTTGAAGTCCTGTATCGCACCCTGCACTGTCTTAAAGCAGTCAAGGTAGATAAATAGCCTGCCATCTGCACTTTCCACAGAAAAAAAAAATATGCACCTTCCACAGCAATAAAAAATAAACAAATACAGACACACCCCCCTTCCTGCTTGTCACATTGCCAGCCAGCTAAAACACTGATGGCACCAGTGAGTGGAGAGAGGGTACAGACTTCAGCCCGCAAGGTTGCAAGATTGGCCGTCAGTGGATGAGCAGTTTCTGATTTGATTCCTTAAGATTCAAGACAAAATGTTTCCTTCTGACTTTTGATAGCATGGTGCCCTTGACGGTGTTTAAAGGAGTTCTTGCATCATTTTCTGGTGAGCAGTTAAAGTTCAAGAGCAATGGTCCCTTGAGGGCGGGGTCTAGCAGGAACCAGCCATGGGGTTTATCAGGTACAGCCCCGCACCCTGCTGGAAGTTCACTTCAGTTTGTGTGGAAATGCAGCACATTGGAAACTTTCCAAATGTTCCTGTCTCACCTGTGAAAACACAAGATCTCAGCAAACAGCGAGTGGTGCTTATCACAAGTACTCACTCATTTTATAAAGTATCTGGCAGAGCTGTGCCAGTGTGTGTCTGCACAGTATGTTAATTACTCCGAAAATGGCACCTTTTTGATGGAATCATAAACTGCTTGACAAAATGGAGGAGCTGATTTTCCAAATCCCCTTTCATGAAGACAAAAATCAGCCAACACTCTGACCACAACTGCTCCATCTGCTGATGATCATAGTTGAATTCACATCTGCAGAGGCAGCTATTTTGTGTCAGTGTCATGATGATGTCAGAAAAGGACAGATTAGTAAAAAGAAGTCTCAGAATAATTTATAAGGGTTAAGATCCAGCTTAACATGCAATTAAAAGGCCAGAGGAGGTGACAGTATTGCTTACAAAGGTGCATGTGAATTTGTATGGTTATGATCATTAAAATTATGATAATTAATTATTGAAATACAATAAATAATGTAGTTTATTAATTTACTTCTAAGATTGCTACCTTGGACAAAGAAGAGTGAATATCTTCTGAAAGACAACCCCTGCCAGATAGCACTGCAAGACCTGAAATGAGGATGCTCTTTAATATTATTTTTTCAAAATTATAGAAACTATCCTCCCACTATGAAGAACAAAAGCTATGATACACTTCAATCAAATAAAAACTAACCACATGCTGAACTAAAATCAGCAAAATCATGTACTCACACAAATTTTATGATAAGGAGCTCCATAGTGAAAACATCTTAAACAAAAGACTACCAGAAATGCCCACTAAAGGAAACAAGCCTCTTCCAGAATTATATGAATAGAAGAATAGAATTAAAATTACTTAAGCAGTAACTTATTTCATTTTCTACACTTCTATAGAATTTTAAAATTCTGAAGCCAGGTTTGATCTGTTGTGATTATACAGTTGGCTAGAGGACATATCAGGAAACAGCACATTTACAGTTGCAGCTTGTTAAAACTGAAGACAAATTTCAGCGAATCCAAGTCAAAAATACTAGAGCCAGAAATTCCCGAAGCTACAAATAAGACACAAACATTTGTGCATGGCAGACTTTAGTACTATTTGGCTTTGTCAGGAAGGGTTAATCTACATGCGCTTTTGTTTTCCAAATTGTCACTGACATATCAAAGGGGGGAAGATGAAGGGCTTTAACTCGTACCATCAAAACAGAAAAGAAACTTTAAATCGTGGCTCAGATACAGAACGGTGTGCTAGTTCTGAAGCTGGAAAATGCCCTGTGGAAACTGCTTAAAAGAGAGTGTACTCTTGAACTGAAATTCCCTCTGTTTTGTTAGGGAGCTTAAGGAACCAAATGGAATGACTCTGATTACATCTTCTAAGCTACAAAATGGTTAGAAGAGAGAACGCTTATTTCAGGCAAATGTCTGGGACACATTGCTTTTTCTGGGAGGCCACTCTGAAAAAAAAAAATTCAAGGTAAATTCAGAGACATTAGTCTTGAGCCATATTTGTTTTCTACATGCATCCTTTGTGAGCACCCGGTTATGGCAGGGTATTATGCACATGCTAGTTCCAAAAGGTCAACAAACTCAACATTGACCTGGAAACTCTGCAATGCAACAGAGAAGGAAATTTCTTAAAGAGAAAATGTTCAAAACTCATGTTGAGTATGTATCAGCCACATTTATTCCCCCAAAAAGGGAACCAGCTCTGATGGTAGAGAATTTAGTTAAAGCAAAAAGAAAAAAAATCTGGAAAAAAAAAAAAAAAAGAAGAATCACAGACTTTCCATCTGTTTTCCCAGCTGCTTCTATAAAGACAAATTGCTCCCTGTTGAAAATTAAAAAATTGTTGTTGGAGTGCAGCTTTTTCAGAAAAAGGCACAAGATTCTTGACTGACAAGTCCTTTCAACAAAGATAGAAGTTTTGTCTTGCACTCATTTCATTATGTGCATGTGAGAGACTTTTAGAAATTACACAGATGAAAGATGAAATAGGACCGAAGGAATTGTAGGAATATGCTATAAACCAAATAATAACTTTAAGTTAAAGTACAAGAATAAAGCAAGCATAGGTGTACTGGGTCTGGTGGGGAAAGGGTTGTTCCCAGGACCTAGCAGGGACACAGGTATTCCATCCCATTTGAGCCACGCCCAGAGGGATGGCCCGAGCTAGCTGGGGAAGAGAAGGGACAGGAAGTGAGGGAAGAGGAGGAAGTCCCACCCCCGGGAGAGAAGGAGCAGGGAGAGCAGCGTGGTCAGGTACGTCAGCAAGCAGCTGTATTGTAATCGCGGTTGTGTATTCCTCTGTCAGTGTTATTGTTGTTGTTGTTTCTTGTGCCCTTTGCTGTTCTGTTAAATTGCCTTTGTCTCAAACCACGAGTTTTGCCTTTTTCTTTCGATTTTCCCTCCTGGCCGCGGCGGCGGCGGCGGCGGGGACTTTGGTCTGCGCGAGTGGCTGCCATGTGGTCCTTTGTTGCCATCTGAGGCCAAACCACAACAACTGCTAAAACATTATTTCTCCAGTAAATCTTGAAAACCTTAAATGAGGAGAATTCAGTCTGCTGTTGTTAGGCTTACCTTGTTGACTGAAACTGCTCAGGCCTGCATTATTTTGTACCTGTATTCTAACATCACTTGTATTAACAGAGGATTGGCAGACCACTGGCAGTGTTTCTACTTGCCAAAGGATTGCTGGATTAACTGTTCTGTGCTTACGTACTTGGTTACAATAGCATGTTAACTGCAAAAAACTGTATAAACTAAAACACCAGCACATGATAGACACAAATCTCATCTGCAGTTGTTCAAAATACATCAGTGTTGTATTGTGAACTGTGAAATTTTAAGATCAGTTGCTGCCAATTCGTCTTTGTCTCTCAGTTATGGCTCATGGGATGTTACACCTTCTGCATTTAAGTAAGTGGAAATATCTCATAGAAGGTTGTAGGGGGTGAAGGAGGAAGACACTAATATTACTATATTTTACAATCTTGGTTGGCACCAAAGATTCATTGCAATTTATAGAAAGTTTTTTAAAATTCATCATACTTTACCTGTTTGGATCAATCATTGTCTTGGATCTTTTTGAATTGCAGTTCCAGCAAGTGCCAAATAAGGGTATTGCATCTGCAGTTAATATGATTAATTACTGAACTGCCAAGAGTGGCCGCCAAATTTAAAAGCGGCCTTACCGCGAACTACCCCCAGACCACGCGGACAGCGGCAGCGGCGAGTGCTGCGGCTT
>JAOXNG010000052.1:5923999-5945352 GCA_028566535.1 Scolopax minor | reverse complement strand
TGCTGTTCTGTTAAATTAACTTTGTCTCAACTCACAAGTTTTGCCTTTTTCTTTCGATTTTCCCCTCCCAGGCCACGCCACTGGAGGGGAATCTGTTCTGTGTGAGCGGCTGCCACGTGCTCCTTTGTTGCTGTCTGAGGCCAAACCACGACAATAGGCCTAAGAGCTGTTTCTCAAAAATGTTTGCATTTCCTTGAAATTCAGTTCTATGAAGGGATTTTAATTGCTGGCTGGACAGCAGGGGAAGATGAGGGAATGTTATAGTTTTGACTGGTAAAAATGGATTTTTTTTGAGTAGAATTTTTTGATGAAAATTGGGAAAGGATTTGGAACATACCACAGCAATGTTTGATTAATTGGCAAAACAAACAAAAATGAAATGGCCATACACAGGAAAAAACATTACTGCTGAAAGCCAAATTCTTTCACTCTGCAAATGCCATTTTAGGTCCCCTGACTATGAGATGATAGGTACACCCTTCTTCTCTGCAGCCTGAGCCCCTAGGTCAGCATGTGCCAGCTGGCAAAATGACCCCATGTTGGAGAAAGGGGATAGAATGAATCCCAAATCCATTTCAAATTTGCTGCACTTAGGCTTATCATTATTTGTTTTATTAATAATGATATTTCATATTCTGGCTTTATTCAGCAGTCAGAGCCCCTTCTGATGTGCAGTGTCTTTCTCAAACATAGTCATCTAGGGCTCCTCTACTTCAACCAGCACATGGGTACCACAGCCAATAGCCTGTTCAGTCACCAGCCCAATCTGTTACTGCCCTTGCCCTTCATGTCCCAAGCACTATTCAAGACCAAAAGGAGGATGTGGACATCCTTTTTGCTCACTTAGGTGAGCCTTCGGTGGTGTGCTCCCACTGTCTCATTCTAATAGAACTAGAAGCTACAACTAGAGCTTCTTGTTTATGAGAAACTGAGCACAACCCCCACTTTTCCCCAGTCCAGTCAGATCTCTGCTTCTACCACATCCCTTCCTTTACAGCCTCCATTACTGCTAAATTGATGTTTGAAATGCAGCCTAACAGTCCCATTCTTCCCTTCATGGGACAGAGTACTTTGTACTGAATCCTGGGATTAGTTAATCGGTAAATTCCACAATACATTCCTTATTTCTAAAAGCTTCTTATCTACATGAAAGCTAATTTGACTATTTTTGTTTTCTCTTTTCTTGTATCTCAGGCCTTTGGGAGCCGACTGCTAGTGCCACAGCTCTGGGGAGGTAGTTAGTGGGGGCAAAGTTCAATTAATTTGAAGCAGGGCAAAAGAAGTGTCAACAGACCTCCACACATCCATAAAACCAGACAGAGCAATACGCAGATAAACTCTCCACAGAGTATTCTCAGTATTTGTACTTCTCAAATTCTTTGCTGCACCAATAGGCTGATGACTTTTCACAGAAGACCGAAATTAATCATTCCCTCTTAACTTCATAAGAAATGTAAAGTAGTTCCTCCTAATTCTACTCAGCCAGCTCTTTGAATTTCAAATGTGATTTGGATTTGGTTTGGTTAAAGAAGCCAGGGCTGTCAGAGAAAATCAACAGTAAGTTGGTTCTGAAGATGGAACTTCACTGTAACAAACAATGATATTCTCACTTTTCTCATTTCAGTAACTTCCACATGTAACTATATTTCCCTGAATATTTATTCCAGAATTATATAAATATTGATGTATTATAGTAAAATATTTTCCTATTAACAACTAGGAGAAGTGGAAAAATACAGGCAAGGAATTGAAAAATAGAGACAGAAATACAGAGGAAAATAGAGACCTCAACATACAAATAAAATTGTTATATTTGATTTTTTGTTTTGTGGAAATGGGTGAGACTAATGCTGACTAGTAAAATTCCATTTAGCTCCACTGGCATCAAAGGTTCTACACTGAAGTTATGTTAACTAACATGATGTAAATACATTTTAAACACATAATTCTTGATGTTCTAGAACGCACAGATAGAATGAAATTTCATTTTTCTCTTTAGAAATCTGAAAAAAATGCTTCTATTTCTTCTGTAGAGTATAAGAAGCCTTTGATTTTTAAACTGACAAATTCACAAAGCGTGTGAAAAACAGATTCCTGGATTAATTATCTCTCATTCTATGTATTGCAAAATTAAAAAAAATATATCCCACAGAAATTTAACTTATAAGATTCTCCAGGAAAGTTTAATATTCTCCAAAGGGAGAAATATGTCCTTCTTATAGGTCTTTTGACCTATTATGTTAGCCTCTGAGAACAGGACTGTAGTTTTTCTATTAACTTTAATGGGATGTTAAAAAGAAAACTCGGGAAAATAAATTTGTTATTAAGTTCAATGATTATTTCCTGAGGCATATTGTAGCATTATTATAAATAATGATAATGTATGATTTGTATAGTACATTTCACTTTCAAAGCACTTTACACACATTAAGTGATATTTAATATTTTCTGATAGAGTGGAAACATCAGTGCTTTCCAGAGAAACAATATGAGGTCAGTCTCACCTCAGAGCTCACAATATGAGCTCAGCACCTCAGAACTGCATTTAGAAGCATGTGTAGCTTTTCTGAATTTCATCATTGCAGTCTATTGGGGCTGAAAATATGGCAGTCAGTCTAAACTGTCCAAAATTCAGAACTTTCAGACACAGACCATTAAAGAAATTCACCAAGCTAAATCTAAGTTTCTGAGCCTGGACATAGTTTCCAAGCAACTGTCAGCACTAAGAGATGGAGAGAAAGTTACATGGTTCCCTCAAAGCCACTGGTATCAGCGTTGGAAGCTCTGCACTGTTCGAATAAAGCAGTGGAAAAGTGATGACTAAATTGTCTGGGCCCTTAGAGTTCCCATTTAAATCAAATGCAAAACTGACTTCAAAGGAAGCTGGAGCAGCCACAAATAGTGTATGTAAAAAATTAGGAACGTTTTGCTTATGAAGACAGCTAATATTTTATAACTCTGTCTGTTGTCCCTGAAGCTTATTTCTCTCTGCAGAATGTATTCCCCAATATTTATATCCATTTATATTCACAAGGATTAAGAATAGTGGAACTGTCTCAACTAGTTAGTGAAATCTCCCATGCAAAGGCTGTAATCCTGAACATTACTGGAGTTGAATTGCAGACCATGTCCCTCAAAATCTGCAGACAGCGGTTCTCCCAAATGAGCTTGAACAAGGCCAACCTGGACTAAACCAGCTCCAAATGGAAAAAATTTCTAAGTAAATGACACAAAATTTATAGTCCAAATCAGTGTCCGGTTTACTGCTACCAACTTTCATGCAGTTACCTCAGGGATAAATTGTTCCATTTTGTCTAAATTAATTTGCTCATATATCTTGAGGTTACATATTTTTATGCATGCTTTTATGAAACTCCACATGTAACCTTCATTAATCAAAAAGAACCTCAAAAATACAGCATACTGATAAAGTCCAAATTCAAAATTGTTTCCAGTTCCGAAGTAATCTCAAGTCATAAGCAAAGTATCAAAATAATGAGATTTAGACTGCGTTTTTATGTTTAATTCTAGATAGACCAATGTCAATATTGCTGACAGTTTATTGCTCAGTTATACTAATTTCTGAAAGATAATTGCATGAAAAGTTGTCAGGCTACATAACAGACAGTGATTTAAAACCAACTGTGACATGAACACAAGGGAAATAAGTTGCTATTAATCTTAATGAAATGTGATTTGAAATTATGAGATAAAAATACGAGACTCTAATTTTTAACATTATTATATAATTTAATGGGGTTTAAATTTGTTTGTATATATTTGTATATGTATTTTAAAATTCTATATGCAATATATTTCCATAGCTTGGTTGATGTGAGCCCAGGAAGTGAACTTTCCTTTTGAAATCAGAAGAGTTTTGTAATAGATTTCTTTGGGAACAGATATCCTTCCTATAATATTCATAAAAATGGACACACTAAAGCCCAGAAAAAGTGAGAGAGATCGAACACGATGTGCAAGTATTATTTTTGTACTCCAGAAGGTGATACAAGGCAAGGAAAATATACATCTTTGTTGCTTCAAAACCTGTTTGAAGTCTTTTTAGTGTTCAGCTGTAAATCTGACCAAAATTTCACTATGGGGGTAGCAGAACAAGTTGATATCATTACATTTGTTGAACTGTCATAGCGGTCAATTGGACCCATACTTTCAGCATAGCATTGTAAGGAAAGGAACTGTTTGTGATTATATTGTGTGTTTGTCAGATCATGAGTGCTTAAGAACCCATTACTGAGATGTTACAAAATCCAAACAAACACTATAACACACTGGAGAGTGGGCTCTAGTGTTTCTCCTGCTTTTGAAACTACCTGGTTCAATGGGAATAGCCTTTGCCACTACTGGTGACAGGAGAGAGCTGTCAGGAATAGGGCATTAGTCAATGTTTAACTTTTAAAGCTCAAAACCTACCGAAGACAGAAGAAAATTGGCTGAATCACTTACTGTTTTCAACTTGCTAAACACCAAGTTCTTACTGGTAACCATAATGAAAAGGAAAAAGCAGAAAAATAGGTAATTTCTGTTTCCAAGATGTTTTCTAAATGTAATTTTCTCTCATAATGGACCTTCATCATCAAAAATACTCAGGAGAAATGCCAGGGGGCTGTCACTCACAAAGACCTCTTCACCTTTCCAGGAGAGGCTTAGAGAAAGTAGTCCCTGCAGTGCACTAATTCAGAGTATCCCTGGGCCACTTTATATAAGCTGTGCAAAGCTTTTGTGAAAGCCCTTTTCAAAGAAAAGGAGAGATTTTACACAACAGATGAGAGATTGGCAATGTTTACCTTCCTTCAAGGTGGTAATTAAAAGACCAGAATGTCTGTTCTGCACTGACATCAGTTAATCAGTTTCCCTATAATTACCACCATGTGCATACAATGCAGTGTAATCCTGCTTTTTCAAATGCTCACATACCTCCCACAGTTACTCACCAGAGTTGATCAACACCACAAGCTGGAATTATCTAACAGAGATATATGTGAGAATTCTCTCCTCATGGTCTGATCTTAGGTAAAATTTCCTCTGCAGGCAAAGGGAGCTGTGTTTCAGTAAATACATCATAATGAATGCTCTGATTTTGCTGAGATAAAAATAAAAAAATCTAACTTTGCCACGTTATCTCCATTTTAATGTTGCAAAATAAACCAGTGGAGTTCATAGGCCTGCAGGAGAGCTACCACCGTAGCAAGGCAAGGACAGGAAGAATTAGGGAACTAAATAGAAAGCCACCAAAGTGTTTTCTTCTCTACACAGCAAGTGAATGCAGCCCACACAAAGCACTGTTAAAGACTCCAAATATTCTGGAGCAGTGTCTGGTGACAAGACTAAGAAAGCCTCTCATCCAGAGGCTCTTTTCTAGGAAGAGATAAATGCCAAATTAGGAGTCCATGTTCATAAAGGACATTAGTATCAGAGGTCTTTATTGCATTATCAACTAATTCAGTTCCACATTCAGGCTATTTGAGTAAGTTTAGCTTTTTGTTTTCATCGGTCACTGCTTATTAAGAGTTTGAAGCAGAAAATGATGGCAAATCATTTTCTAATTTTTAATTTAACTCTAAGATTGTTCTGATAACTGTATTGGCTTGGAAATAAACAACAATAAATGCAGATTGGCAACCACAAAAAGGATAAACAGTTCTCTAACCACTATAATTAATATTGCTGGGCTGGGTACTTTAAGGTCCCTGCATCTCTCAGAGTTGTTGTGTGCTAGCTAAAATCTGTTCAGTAAGGCTGATTTTGGCTTTCATCCACATATATTAATTTTGCCCAGAAGCATTCCAGAAATTTAATTAAGCTGACAGGTTGCATTCTCTTATAGTCCATCTTGAATACAATCACATTTTTAAAACTTGAATTAGAGAACAAATTGATAAGGCTGCCTACTTGAAACTCTTACAGAAAAAAAAAATAATAAAGTCTTTCCTTAAAACATGCTTATTTAGTTTTCCATGACAAAGTGGGATTGCTTATACTGAAGTGTGTTTTTAAAGCAGTTTTTATTTTTTCTGGAAGTAAAGGTGCAGAGTTTGCAGTAAACAGCTGGTTAATGTCTCACAGAGTGCACCCATTCTGATCCTGGTTCCCTTCTCCAGAAGAACAGTTCATTCCCTGACATTCTGTGTTATACTCAGACTTTGACTGTTTAGCTACTGGCTCAGCCCTCCTTACTGTTTAAATCAACCATGAAAACTTTTTTATTTACTGCTAAGCACAATGAGAAATGGACCTGAACCAAGACTTCAGGTTCAGAAGCTTTTCACACTTCAGGTTCACAGCTGAATCTTACTCCTATGCAGGAAAAGAAGGAAATTTTTAAACATTGGGACATATTTTTAATTCTGTCTCTAAAACTGTGCCTGTACTCAGTGAAAATTCAGTGGCTAAGGACTTTCAAGGATGTCATTTTTTACAGTTTGGTTCTGGGATTAATGAATAGAGTTGTCCTTTACTCTAAAAGATGAGAAATATAGAGCTGGTTAATTTTTACACCTATTTTTGACAGTCACTGAACCAGTGCAGTGGTCCAACAGTACGTGTGAACACCTGGGTCTCGGGCTGGGGCAGAACGGGATCATCGTAGTGATGTTACTGCCAGTCAGGAAGGCCAGTTAGCCAACAGAAAAAACTCTGACTTAATCCAAGACAGAAATAATTTCCTTATTTTCACAGATGACTGAATAAAAGGATTGAAAATATCTGAATTCATGAAGTCTCAGTTTAGATTCTTCCAAAAAGAGAGTGAAAAAGGGGCCAGAAATGTCCAAAGCACACCTGTTACATTAATAGTGCATTTATGATTTCCATGCCAGTTTGTCTCAGTAAGAGCTAATTGATCAGGCCCTGTAAATATTTGGTTTATATTTTCATTCTAATACATGCTGTATTTTCTGTAGGAGGATTTGCATGCATTACTGCGGTAAATTCAAACTCCTATTGAGAAACTGAGCACGAGTATTATTTCTCCTGCAAGCCTATTGTTAATAGCTGTATAATATATTTATTGAGAAAAGATTTTAAATAAGTTAATTCAGTGAGTAGTTGATAGCAATTATGTGACTTCCCCATGCTGAACACAAGCCATCAAACAGAGAATAGATCAAAACAATGAAGCTCTTTGTTTTTCTTATCTATGAAGTCCCAAACCACCTATGTTCAAATGACATATTCTCTGTTCTGCCTACAGAGGACTTAACTGCAATAAAGTTATCCCCTACCCAAAGACCAAATTAAGTCTATTCTGGAAACAAAGTTAGAAACTGAATTTCAAATAATTTAATTACACTATATAATTACTTTACAGGATCCGTAAAGTATTCATTAAACAATAGTAATTCCTACCTGATTCCTACCCTGATACACATCATGCCTTTGAAACATAGACCTTAAATTCTTTCTTTTACTGAGCTAATGAAAATGTTAAATTACACTAGCAAGAGCCAACTGAGCAATTGAAACAACCATTTCAAACAGATGATTTGGGATGATACAGTATGTTTCATCCAGGTGGGAAAACATTATTAAATAATTGCTAGGGCATGAATGCAACACCCGGTATTTATACTCAGTGGGCCATAAATGATTCTAACATTATTAATGTGTTCATCTATCTCTCCAAAACAATTGGTGAAAATGTGGATGAATTTTTGTACAGAACTGTCCTGCAACAGAAAGAAGTCTCATGTTGCCATTTAGTTACCACATGCATTTACAGAATTACAGTTCTTATCTGTCATTTAGATAGCTACTGATTAAAGAAAAAAAAAAAAAAAGCCTCCATCATCTTTAGCTGCTATTTTGCTGTTCTATTTCATTGGGCATTTAAGATTTGGAAACCCAGGCTGCATTCTGTAGTCCCAGTAGTTTCAGTGAAAATGTTGCTTGGATATACACTGCAGTATTCGTCCCTCTAGTCCATCAACATTATCACCAGTCTCAGTCCCTCCACAACATGACAGTAAAACCTGCAGACACTTCTCAGAAGGAATTACAGGGTGTTTTTTCTTCCTGAAAGTAGTGGCACATCAGCACTGAAAAATGCAGATGGGAAGTGGCTGTCACTGAGCGCACCTAAAACTGGAGCCCCAGAGCTGAGGCTGCACTGGCCTTGCCCTGCTTTGGGGTAGAGCCCTGGGAGACCCAGTGGGGCTGCCTGCAGGACCTGAGGCTCATATCTCACTCTAATGGACTGCGCTGATGGCTGCTTGTGTACTGGTGGCAGGGGACAGTGCAGATACACCATGGAAAGGGTGACTCTGGCTGAGGGTCTGAGTACTGGGCTCCCATCTTTGGCACATGTTTCTTTTGCAAACACAGACTGCTCACTCTTGCTGCTCTTCCCTTTTCCGTATCAAACCAAGAAACTATTACTTCCATTTGTCTCTCTTATATGTATGGACTTTCGATACCCTGGGCCACCTCCTGTTGGCCTTGTTTACATTCAAAATCAGGTCCTCAGTCTGTGGTCCTAAAGCTTTTCACATCTGTGCTGCTTTAACCTCAAATTCAAATAACAATGTCATCTCCATCTGAGGTCCTGAGACCCACCTGTCTCATGATCACTGCTATATTGATACTGAAAATGGGGTTGATGGGTAAAATGGGCAATGCCAGCTGGCTTCCCAGTTCCTTTCTCTCCTGCTGTGCATACAAGAGAGGTTCCCATTTTCAGCTAGCTTAACTTAATTGTAAATGTAGTTACACCATATCTAAGCAATGCCTGGCACAGAGAGTCCCCAGTCAGATTATGACCCTCTGGGCATTGGAGCAGCACAAATTATAAAAGTTAATATCAGTATGACAGACCAAGCTTTTCAGTAAAAACCAGTGACTGTCACAGAAATTGCACACAATTCCAGGGAGCCCCCCAGTCAAATAGATTCTATGTATGAAACCACACCAGGGTATCTCCTCTGTTACCAGCGGAATGAGAGGAACAGATTTAAAGTGGATGTATTTACCAGGACAAAATTCCTCTCATGCCTTGAGAAACTTAATTCCAAAAGTGTTTTTTCCCATTTGTACCCAGAGTGTAACCATTTCAGAGACTCCACAGTGTTTTTCCAAGCATTTTAGGCATCCTTTCAGACACAACGCTGTGACTGGTAGAGGGGAAAGAGCTTTTCTGAGAGTCAGATGAGAGATGATATTTCTTTAAGTCCAGTGGAGAGTGTTGTCTCAATAGTGCCTTCAGTACTATTGTCCCAAAAATAGTACCACCTGCACTATTCAAGACAGCAAAAACATTGCAGGAAAAAAAAATGCCAAAAAAAATCACTCTTGGTATGAATGCCCCTCAAAATGACCCAAAATGCTGAAATATACCCCAAAATCATTAAAAATCCATGCAAAAAGTACCAAAACACACCAAAATATGCCAAAACCATCCAAAAATGTCCAAAACCCTCTGGCAAAAAAACACCCCAAAATGACAAAAACAAAAAGCAAAACAAACAAAAAATAAATGACAGAAATCACCAGAAATTGCTAAAAGCACACAAAGATGCCCCAAAACACCAAAACTGTCATTCAGTGCGCAAAGCAACCAAAACTAAACAAACAAACAAACAAACAAAACCAGAAAGGGAATGAAAGCTAAAAAAATTGTAAAAGAAAATGCCATAAGGGGAAACAGTCACCAAACAAAGTCCATGGAGAAAGTTAAAAAAAAAAGCAAAATTACAAACTAAATTCACCCCAAAAAAGCCAAAACTTGGAGGGAGAGGGTAAAGCCAAAAATGGACCAAAAATGCCAATAAAACACACCTAAAATCAAGAACCATGGAATAAAACCCCACCAAAAAAACCTGCCAAGAACACAAAGAAAACCAAAACCAAATGAGGCTCAGACCTTGGGTTTTTTTTTTTATATGAAAAATATATATACATAGGTTCACCCTCGATCTGCTCAGCTCCATGACCACCCACAGGACAAAGTCTCCTGTGCCAGAGAATTTTTTCTAATTTATCTAAACAACCTTTACTGCTACTTTTACCTGACCAGCCTTTAGCCTGACCAGCAGGAATGACTGATTCAGGTATACAAAATAAATCTGCATAGTCCAGGCCTAGAAATAAACAACAAGAATGAAAAAATAATTGATCAAATATTTAAATTCAACAAAACTGAACATATCTCACTATGGAGTAAACTGAGGCTGCTACTGAATATTGAAGACATTGAGCCAGTCTGAGTATGACTTTCTGGAAATAACCTGTCCCAACATGGGCTGTCTACACCTTTTTTGCAGGTTGAAAAAAACATGGTTTGTTTTCTAAGGGTAGAAGGCTGGTGATAAAAAAAATAAGCAGTTACAAAATCTTACTTGCAACGAAACTGTCCAATTTTTATAATATTGGAGATTCGGCTTCTATATTTTAGTTAGAGACTGGACTTTAAACATTCCCTGCATCTGTATCAGTGGGCAGGCAATAGACTTACTGCAATACAAATGATAAATAGTGCTAACTAGAAAGCTGACAGTGCCGCACCATATTCTTAAATATTCCTGTTTGCTGCAGAACAGGAATACACAAACATTTAGCAAACCCCAGAAGAAAAATTTCAAGTACATAAGAAATCAGTATAATATATTTATCACATAATTTACCACAGTAAATTAGCCAAGCTATGAGTGGGGATATTATTTAATTCAAGGCTGTTGCTTTTGCATTTTTGTTTCTTCACCTAATTTATTCTGGCTACTTCATATCAGTGCAAATGTCTCCCTAATTATGCAGAATCCCAATTTGACTAAAATAGTAAAACACAGAATGTTTCTATTAGTAATGATGTGAAAGATTGCTTTCTGTCTGTATTTGTTGTTTAATTCTGTGTGCATTAGCTCTTTAGCCTGTCTGGAAAGACACATTCGTCCAAGTGGCTATACCATTACTTGCTCTGCAGACAGGTCTGTTATTGCAGCACAAAGTGATCTACAGACAGGCTGTACTCTGTGTTGAAGGATCAGTTTGAAAAATGTACGTACAGTCTATGGACTGCTTACCCCTAAGTTATTTTGAATGAAATGATTCGCCGTGAATTCAATTATAAGCAAAGCTCCACCTTCTCTTTAGATACAATTTTCATAGGGACCGTAGGAAACAGTAAAACACAACCATTTCCAAATACATGAACCCAGCATTGATTTCTTACAAGTGAGACTAGGAGGTAACCAAAAACATTTTATAGGTAAGAAATTGAAAGACATTTTTCTTTTTAGTTTTTGTCATGACAAAAGTAAATGGGCACTTGCTATTGATCACAGAATGAATTTATTGAGGGCAATATTGCCTGACACAGAGTACTCCATGGTCGACCCTCCTGCCCACCACGTGCCAGGTAAGAAGGAGCTAAATCTTTATAAAGATGAGGTTAAAGTGCAATTACTGTAATTCCTGCAGACATGCTTAATTAAGACATCTGATTCACTGCAGGTTTTTAAACCAGGATATCTTGGTTGTATATTTAAGCCTAAGAAGAACTTTCACCACGTCACATATCCCCCATGACAGCTACAGTAAAAGATGTATACAAAGTGTTTCAAAACTCCTAAAAAGACAAGCAAACTTCCTAAACTGGCCCTAAAATTAGCAGTTGTTGCATTCACTGACCCGTCTACCATTACAGTAATAAGATGAATAGCTGTACAAATTGATAAAATGTGATTTTACATGATGTACCAGAAACCTCAGACTTCCACAGCACTGGCTTGGCCTAAAGATTCTGTTTTCCACTCACTGCTCTCCCAAATGCCTTCCCAGTGAGCCAGGACACCACACAAGAAAAGGATTTCACCATGCCTCCATTTCTTTTGTGAGTGAGGTAGAACTACTTAGAGCATCACTTCATAAGTTATTACAGATCAGCAGGTGAATGCTGATGTGGCCAATATTCTACTCCCTCTTATAGAGGAGTTTCAGGCAAGTCATTTGAGGGCACTGTGCTTTAGATCCCACAGGGAGGGCACAGAACTATCCAACACCATGAGTTGATTCCTATAGATATGACTACGATGCCCAGCAGGCATGTAATCATGAGCTGATTACACGTTCTGAGGTTTATTTTAGCTGCTTTGTCTCAAGATCAAAATTCCATGGTCTGAGTAAAGAAATCTTTAGCTGTAGCTTTTAGGCTCTAACTATCCCTACCAGCCATGATTCAGAAACTCTGTCTCCCAGTCGCAGTCTCACAGGGTCTTTCTATTGATTGAGGGTTCTTAGTTTAGAGACTTCCTCCTGCAGAACACCAGCCAATAATCCGTCTGCCAATGTTTTAGTCATGCTCCACTTCCTCTGGACTGTGTTCCCAGACTGTAGCTTCTGCTGTGACAAAAAATGCTTAATTTGAACATTGGATGACTAAACACTAACTGATAAAAAACACTAATGAATACAGAGAAGTTTGTAACTTCAGTTTGGATAATAAACTCTTCAGGCTAGATGTTTATTTAAACTTTCCAAACTTCTTCTATGATCATATTGTTCTGAAAACAAATCCACTGTGCCAGAGACCCCTTAAAAAATGTCAAGGCCACCTTCTCTCCAGTTGGAAATATTTAAACGTACACATCAACTGCATGGGATGCTCATAACACATAAGCTGTGATGGCCCTGCCTTCTAAATTAAAAAGAGTGAAGAACTTAAGCAATTCAAAATAATTACAGGTGCTTTTGGTCCCTGTCATTCAACAGAGAAACCTTGTGAAGGTGCCTAATTACGCACTTGTAGGAGATGTTCTGAATGCTGAGGAAGATTGCTCAGGTGATCAGGTAGCCAAATGCCGCTGGAACCCCAAAAGCCTCAAAAATAGAAAGCATATTTCTGACCACAGCCAGTTTCCAGAAAACCACAGAGATTTATTTGAGGGGCATTCCTACTTTTTTTTTTTTTTTTCTGTCTTGACCCTTTTCTTGCAAACTTGCCCTTTGCAAAAAACACATACTTAACTGCATGACTGCTCTCTCTTTAGGTCTGCTACTTAAAACATAGTAATTATCTTGAAATAAAACTGTACATAAGAGTTCAAACTTTATTTTGTCTTATTCATATTTAAAGTAAAGAAAACCTATCAAATTTGGCTACTAAAGGTTTGTTGTGCTTTCAACCATTACAGACAACACCACCTAACAGCTATTTGCATGTGTATCCTCTCCGGATCAATTTGATTTTGTCTCTGTTGGTCTATCTTATTTGAACATGCTTGTGGTCATAATACCTCTCCAAGGGTAGCAGTAAATATATTTCTAGCAGAATAGCCTCTTATTCTGATTTACCAGACAACAACTGCATCGTCAACAAAAAAACCCCTAGACAATTCCAAGAATCTTCATCTTGAGTGCATGAACTCCACCAGTGTTAGTAAAAAACAGACTTACATATATTTGGGTCTGACCCAAATTAATTTTCAAAGGGGCCCAGAGCTGACCAGTGAAACACTGTTTTCCAAATCCTAATGCAGCACCTTAACCACGAGATTACATCTTTTAAATTCACCTTGCACAGTCAGGGATTTGATTTTCAGAAGGGAGCATTTGCCAGCTGTACTTTTCCACTGCTTAGCAGAAATTTGGTTCAATCAGGTTAGAACAGTGACTTAGAGATATAATCGAGTAAGAGACAGTGTCTCAGTGAAAACTTGAAGGGATCTGAGGGACTTGAATCAAGAGAATAAACCGTTTGCCTGTTCTGTTACATACACAGTCTAACAAGGAGACCATGGGAGAGCAATATGGGACAAATAGCAGTGGAGTCTGACTCCTCCCTAAACCCTTAGTGATTTTCTTGGGTAGAAAACATTGATCTGGGTCCCTCAGGTTAGCAAGAGGTGAACTCACAGGAATGGTGCTGCCTGTATACATTAGGGCAGATGATCCTTAACACAACTTAATTTAAATACAAGTAGCTCTAAGATTGCATATAACAGAGACACAGTGTATTGTTGTATTTTGTTAATACTTAATTGTTTAGAATTAGACTTCAATCCTCTTGATAAAATACAAATTTGCAGCAGCCAGTGTAGAGATAGCACCTACTTAAAGCGTTTATAACATTGTGATTGAGGCATGTTTGTTTACGTGGACCTTATAATTATGGGGTTTATGTTGCCACACTGGCCCTGGAACTGCACATGAAAGATCAAACGTGATCACAGGGGGAAACATTTTCAGTTAAAAGGATCTGAATGCCTTCCATTCAGTAGGAAGGATGTCTAAGAAGCCTGATTTTGCATGCATACATTATATATATAAATAGATGTTTATGGTATAAATGCTTATTATATATGTGTATATAAATATCCTGGAATCATGGAATTTTCAGAGTTGGAAGGGACCTCTAGAGATCAGCTAGTCCAACTTCCCTGCTGAAGCAGGAACCCCTAGAGCACATCACTCAGGACTGCATCCAGGCAAGTCTTGAAGATCTCCAGAGAAGGGGACTCCACGACCTCCTTGGGCAGCCGGTTCCAGGGCTCTGGCACCCTCACCATAAGGAAGTTTTTCCTCCTATTAGAATGGAACTTCCTATATTCCAGCTTGAGCCCATTGCTCCTTGTCCTGTCGCTGGAAACCACTGAAAACAGTCCGGCTCCAACATCCTTCAACCCACCCTTTAGATACTTATAAACATAAATAATGTCTCCCCTCAGCCTTCGCTTGTCCAGGCTAAAGAGTCCCAGCTCCTTGAGCCTTTCCTCGTAAGGCAGGTGCTCCAATCCCTTAATCATCTTTGTTGCTCTAAAATATATTTAATATTATACCATAAATTTACATTTCACTCTCCTATAAAAAGAGCAATAACACCAAGAGAAAACATACCCACTAAAAATCAAACCCAAATACAACAGGGAATGTTGCACTTCAGGTAAGATTCTGCCAGCACCTGCGTCTGAGGTAGAGTGGCCATTTAACAGTGAAATCTGCAAGTATAATAGCTTTCAAATAAATATCTTTCGTATATTAATTATATTGTATAGCAAATTATACAAGTACATTAGATAGGCTTACCCATTCTCACTACTGCTATTTGTAGTGGATTTAGATCCAGCAGCTGTGAGGATATACCGGATATTAGAATGACTGCCAGGCTCAGCCTCCAGGATGAGGATGGCACCCTGCAATTAAGAAGCAAGCTGTATGAAACCATTGCTCAGACTTCAGGGAGAGAGGTGGAAAATTCTCAGGGTCTAAAAATCAGCTATGAAACATCAGATAAATCACATAATAATTTCCAATGTTGGTAATTATAAACTTTGAGAAATTTAATGCATGCACACAATACATGCAATATGCACACAAATACCTAATTTAATATAGACAAACATGTAATATGTAACAATCATATGTATGCACATATGTATATATAAAATGTACTTCACATAGACGTGGAGTTCACTTTGAAATTAGGGACACTGATTAAAGCAAGAGTTCAAGAAAGGTGAACATTTTGATGATCAAATTAAAATGGACATTCTAGAATTTGTTACCAGTATATGCCATCTACCAAGCATCTGATTTCTTTCACAATTGACATGTGAATCTACTGAAGAAGGTGTTTACAAATTCCGCTTTGAATTGCCCTACATTCCATTAAATACTTCCTTTTGCATGATGTTTGTCCCTGGTACTTGGGACTTTGGCTTTTCAAAAACAAGGTTCTAGGATGATTGCTTCCAAATTCAGAAGATTCAATTAGCTCATTATGAAAATTAAGCATCATCTGATAACTAATCCTACTGCATCTTGTTGTAAAATATAATCAAAAGCAGACACAGTGTGACATTCAATACAAATTACTCTTAGAATAATATGAATGCTAAGAAATAACCTCCGTATAAATAAAGATTTAAAGCTGTATAATACTAGAGGATCCATTATGATGCCTCATGCAAATACATAATTACACATATTTTGCAGAATATACATTATATTATCATCATATTATAATGTGGCAATTGGAGTCCAGCATTTACAGCTGTGTTGTAAAAGGGGTTCTTCCTAGCTGGTAGTGGAAAGAATAACTGAGTAAGAACACTGTGACAAAGTTTAATTGAAAGCTTATTAATACTTCAATGCACCATGGTTCAATTCATTCCATTTATAGCAGATAAAGCTTAAGACATTACAATTTTTAAATTAATAAAATAATATCCAATCTCCACTGCAAGTTAACTCTTAATCTGTTGCTTTTCATTTTATAAAGCTGTAGCCTCCATGGGTATGGAGAAGCTTTGCAGAAGTTAGCAATCAGGACTCATCTCTCTTCAGAGACACTTATCTGGTCTGTCTCATGAAGTTTTTTATTATTTTTTAACTACGTATAGATAAAGTTGGCTCACAGCAAAATCATCATAATCACAGCATCCTTTGAAAAGTACCCTAACTTGTTTGTTGACAAGGAAACAGTGAGATCTTTTTTTTTTTTTGACATAAACAATTATCCCCCAGGGTAGGAGGTCAGCAGCAGGCCTCCATAGGAATGGCTACTTTCCTGCTGCAAACCCATAAAGCTCGATTATCTCTGATGGCCAGCTTCCTGCAGTATTGCATATCGTGATCATATCTGGATTAAACAGATTTTGCCTTTGGGAGCCATATCATTGTTGAAAATATTGTGGGTTTTTTTAAATATATAAAGCAAATTATAAGACTATGTGTAGAGATGGACTTTTACTACTGCACGTTTTCAGGGGTGAGATGAATGCCACAGCTCTGTCATTCATATGCCTTGGCCACAGTGGGTGGGAGCTAGGCCAGAAAGTTTAGGTGCAGCATAAGAGCCCATCAAGATGCCTTATTACTGTTTTGGGAGCACAGAAAGGCTCAGCAGAGGTCTGTCTGTGCAGGCTCTGGTGGACACCAAAATGCAGAGCAGCAGAAATGGACCTAAGAGGGAACAGGAAGAGCTCTCTGCCCTCGCAGCAACTTTTGAGGATCACAAGAACTGGTCACGTGGCTTTGTCAGTGTGTTCCTAACAGACAGTCCCACCTAAACAAAACCTAGTCAACCTAGAGACTGAAGGTGACAACAAGCAAACCCAAGTGGACTTTTGCTCTTAAATGTGCCAGCAGCTTTACACATATTTTGAACACCTAGTAAGAAAAAAAGTGAGTGCCTCATCCAACATAAATGTATAATCTTTTCCAACCTACCAGTCTACAACCTTCAATTCTGAAGCTGAAATATGAAAATCTGGTTTTGAAATATTTGACATCTTGAGGGACCTCCTGCCTTTCAAATCAAATTCTTTGGATGAATTTTATATTACAACAGACAATATCCACCCCAACCAGAAGGCAGAAAGAACTGGAAAGCTTTCTAGTAGTAACATATATACTCTCCTTAGACTTCCCAATAGGAGTGAAGCAACACAAGGAATAATAAAGATAGCCAGAACCATAAGAAATGTATATCAACAAAAGCCTTCAGCAACAAAAACAGTCTTAACCTACAATCCTGGACAAAATTCCTCGTCACTTAGATATCCTTAGAAAGACATAGCATGCAGATCCTCCGGAGTGCCTCACGTAGCTTTCCTGCATGGACTATTCAGGAGCAGTCGGCTTTCCACAGCTCTCACCCATTCCTTGAATTTAAATACTGTTATAGGTGCCAAAGTCCATTGCAGTGAGTGGTCTGAGAATGGCCCAGAGAGTCTGGAACTGTGCAGAGAATGGGCAAGGATTAATATTTCCAGCAAGAAAGATTCACTTGCTCTCATGAAGCAAAGCTGTGCTCTGTGTTGGCTGAGAAATGTTTGGTATCCACAGTAAAATGTACCTTGCAGCAAGCACATTTTGCTGTGCTATTTACACACACATTTGTACCCTCAGACAGGAGAGCACTACAGCCGAGGGAGTGAGGATGAGAAAGCAAGCAGAGAGAGAACTGAATCAAGTGTTTGGAGCTTTGGTTGAGAGTAAGAATAAATCTAAATATTTTCAAAAGGCAGTGCACTTTTGACTTTCTATTTCTAGGGCACACAGAAAAGCTCTGCCAAAGCTGAAGACCATTACTGCCAGGGTTCAGACAAAAGGACGGGACATGCGTTACGCCCTAATCATCTACAGTGTAATGTCAGCCACTTCAACCACCTCGCCTGGCAGTTTTAATTACGACAACTGTACGCCAAAGTGTGGCTTGGACTCATACACTCCCCTCCCTGGCTGTACCCCAGTCCTGCTGAGAGACAGTAGCTACAATCTGACAGAAGTGGGGATCATGTAAAATCTGCTCTGCCCATTTGCTATGAGCACTAGGAATATGTCTGCCACCTAAATGTCTTCTGAAAATTAGATTTAGTCTCACAAGTTAAAAAAAAAAAGCATTTTTGAAAATTTCACATGAAGCATGGATAGCATCAAAATGACCTCTAAATATAACTACTTTAACTATCAAATCTACATTAAATTGAAGAACCCTGAAAAAAATGAGACTTCATTCTATTTCTTTGGTACTGCAAATCTGTCATGTCAGGACCTAAAAAAAGGTCTTATTAGAGCATCATTCACTTAGTAAGTCATCATGAGAGCTTCAATACACTGAGGTCTAGTGTGTCAATGCTTATGGAGAGAACGTTTTTATTTCATGGCCCATTGAGTCAATGGATGGAGCTGTTTCAGTCTGCTGGGTTAATGCTGATACAGAGCAAATGCATTTACAGTATTAAACAGCCTTACTAAATTTTTCATGAAAATGAATTTATATATACTCTATATATAAAACAAACTCAATTGTTTTTCAAAAAAGGGAAAGCAAATAATTCATACTGTAAATGAATGCTAGCTTTGCCACCTAGATTAAAAGGCAAAAAATACTCTTTCTTAAGTTATGATAGCTCAGAGAGTGTGTTTTAAAGGTCAATCTTGCATATTTCTACTCATGAGAGATAATTATGCAAACAGCTCTGCTTTTATGATTGAGACTATTCGCATTAGTAAAGTTTTGCATGGTCAGGTTTCTGCTAGTTAAGACTGAACAATTTAAAATTTCAGAAGAGGCAGCTTCTGCAATAGGAACAGAGCAGTTACACTGTTACAGTGAGGTTTGGGGAATGAAACTGGTGCACAGACATCTAGCACCAGTGGCAAAAATGTTGCTGCTTTAATGTTAGCCCTCCTTCAGCACCCTGGGAACTCAGTGCTCATCCCATTTAATTCACGGAGTATGTGAAAGCCTTGAAGGGCTGGCAGCCTCACAAGAGACACCTTATTGGCAGTTGTTATCTGCTGTTATTTGTTATTTTGCTGACACTTACTTTAGGAAACTTTAGAACAATATGATAGAGGTAACTGACAGAAGTTCCACTGACTTTCGCTGTGAAAGAAGGTAGATGAAAAGCCAATCAGCAGCTCTCTATGACTGCATGAACAACAGGAATATGTCTTCATGAACAAAGGCTTCTCATTCACATAAGGACAAAGGAACAAATTAAGAGAAATTTGTATCTACTTCTGAAAGTCTCATCTGGCTACTTATAGTTTAAGCATAACAAATTGGAAATACATTTAAATTTTGTCCACTGATGGAGTTACTTCTTTACAGTCAGAGAAAGACTCAATCATCTGGGAATAAAATGGAAAATCTTCACATGTCGTCAGGTAACTTTCTTTCATGTCTATTGTAGACCATTCTTACATTCTGACATTTAGGGTCTATAATAAAATATTATAGTTTATTAGGCTCTATAATAAAATAAACCTTTATAAGAAGCACATTAGAGATCCTACAATACTTGTAACTTTCCCTCATGAACATTTTTATACCAAATACACACCTAATTGTTAACAAAGAAGGAGAAAGGCATCTCTTACTGCACAATCAAGTTTAATATTCCAAAAGAGTCAAAGCTTGCTTTGCAAGACAGCAAAAAGAAAAGCAAATAAGAAAGATGAATAGGGATGGTGAAATAAGTTCCCTTTCATTTTACAATCCCATTAAAAACTGAAAAAGAGTTAACCGTTTTCCAGATGAGGAAGTGCTCTTCCCCAAGCTTAAGATATTTTTCTTAGCTGTGTGCTTCTACTTTCTCCTGGTCCCCAAAATTCTTAGAAAATAGCATGGCCATAGTTTGTTTATAATTTTGAAATTGCATAAGGGAAAATTTCTACTGTTTATAAATTTACTTCCTCTTCTGATTAGTATTACAGTAATATATAGGACCCAGGAACATGGAACAAAACCTTAACTGTGTCTCAAACATGGAGCTTCAGCCTTTCATCCTCCCAACCTCTGACATAGGATTCTTTCTAAAATCATCACTGCAAACAACTACTGAATCAAATATCCATAAACACAATTTAAAAAAAAAACAAATATTTTTTTGATAAGAGGCTGGAAGCAGTATTTGTAGTGCAGCACATGTTGTGACACAGAATAGGCATGAATCTCCATTACTAGAAAAGAGGGTTAGCTACATATTTTGTGCTTCCAATGAGACCAAGTACAGTACACTCTGTATATTAATCAGCTTATTACACCCCTTCACATTAATTCAGAATTGTTTTACTTGCTGTATTGTCTTTTTGCTATTGGTGCATGAGAAGGGGGTCAATAGGCAAATGGAAATACAGGTCTTAAAAGTAATTCAGCATCTAAAATATAAAAACAATTCCATAAGCCTCAGCTATCCCGTTTTGAAAAACAAAACTGTCTCAATGTGAAAGTGAAAGCCAATCTTTAGGGTAAAAATATTCAGAACACAATGTAACCATGTTCAAAATGTGCAAATTATTTTTTATTCACTTAAACTGGTTTAAATCTGTAATAATGCAGTGACTAATTGTGCCCAGAGTAGGCAGAGGCATGACTGAGTAATAAGATTGAAAATGGCAGTTAAATAATTGATGTAAAATATGTTGATGATCCTAAATAAGAAAATGTGAGATATTTGAAATGAAATAGCTGGACATCAGGTAATCTACTTGCTGCATAAGAGACATTAGAAATATCCATTAACCCCATGTGCCATAAATAAACAAACCTATAAAGGAGAGCAATAATATTTTCCCACTTCTGCTTAAGAAGAATATACATTGTTTTACAATAACTAAATAAAGAACCCCAGCCTATACGCATCTAAATACATTTTTAAGGTACCTCACAACTTATTTGAGAGTGAAATTAAGATATTAACCCAAGAGGGCTGGGTGGTATTCAAGGATCGCCTCCTCCAAGCTCAGGAGAGGTGCATCCCAAAAAAGAAGAAATCATGCAAAATAGCCAGCATTTTGCTCATGCAAAATGGATGAGCGAGGAACTGCTGGACAAAGTCAGGACCAAAAGGGAGGCCTATAGAGGGTGGAAGCAGGGAAGGGTAGACTGGGCAGAA
>JAOXNG010000052.1:5904098-5916004 GCA_028566535.1 Scolopax minor | reverse complement strand
TCCTCTCTTTTCCTTAAGGGGGGGAGGGAGGGGCCATCTGTCGTTCTGGTTGGTCAATTCGGTCAAAACCACGACACACTTGTAGTTTGATGAGTATTCTCAAGTATGCTACATACCCTCATGCTTCAATTTATTCAAGCATCAACTAGCAGTAAATACAGGTCATTTAATTCCAGTCACTAGGAGTTGAGTATCTAAGTCTCTTACATATATACTTATTTTTCTAATTTATTTTCCCCCAAACCATATACATGTTCATACAAGCAATTGCCTTTTGTCAGTGACAAATGAAACAAAATGTGTAAATTTTGCTCCTGTGAAGAAAAAAAAAAAAAGTCACCCAGATGAACTATAATTCTGTTGAAGATCACAAAAGGTTTACCAGAACATTAGCACTGATGAATCAGCAAGTAACCTCACAAGCCCTTCAGAAGGACTGGATGCACAAATAATTATTTATTAGGACAGTATCCAAGAAGATTGTTGTTTTGATGAATTGGCATACATGGAACTCGGATGATGAATTGCATTGACATTAATTCCATTAAAAGTTGCCTAATATGCACATAATTTGATTTTCAACAAAGAAGAACACCTCGTCTCATATAAACCAAACCACTCACATTACTAAAACATAGCAATAGTATTGCTATTGCACAAGATATTGAGTAAAATCCTTCAGTCTATAGCTCATTACATTCTCAGCAAGTTTAATTATGGAATATGGCAATCAATACATACATCTGCATACTTAGGAAGTCAGAATTGACTCATCTATCAGCAGAGAGAGAATGGTGAATAACACCTGGTAGTTCTACATATTCAGCAATACCTGTCTTAAGTTACTCTTTCCTAAGTGAATGACAGACAGTAAAAACAGACAAATTAAATGTCTGTGAGGGGTTTCTATCACAATAACTGAGGTATTTTATGTTTTTTCAGTCATGCAGTTCTATGATCTCTGATCTGTAATACCCTTAACAAAACTAAAGACAATGGAATAGAATAATTCATAAAAACTAAAGTGCTGCAAGTTTATACATACTTGATATATATCCCTCTTGTACTAGCACTACAGACAAGCTGACATAAATGTCTCTTCTTTATTTTATTAGGCACTTTATTTTCTAAAGAGAAAAAATGGTTTTTCCCCTTTTTCAAGGGTAACCCTGGCCATGAATACATGGAGAACACAACTTACCTCAAAACAAACTGCAAATCATCTGGGGAAATGAAGAATTTCCAAGATGAGCCAAACATCACAGATGTCAGTATATTTGCTCTTGAGGACTCGTCAGAAGCTAGAGCAAAAAGGTTTAAAATGTACACAACTAACATTACACAGGCACAAATGGCATTATTCTGCCCAAATACACTAGCAAAGACATATCATGCACGTGTATGTATGCACATGGTGTATGCAGCCTTTTTCCTGCCTTGTGCAGGTTGTCTTCAGCAGAAGATGACCTACCTTCTGAGAATATTTGTGAGTGTTATGACATGGACATAAAACCATACAGATTTTAAGTAATTTGGGGAATGTATAAAAATTATCCTTTACATTTCGGCAACATTTTGAGACATATTCTTTTTGCCTTCTTTAATTTTCTTTACAACTGTGAGACAACAGGGTAGAGACGCTACTTAGAAGACACCCCGGCTAGGGAAATTTCCAGTAACTATAGATTAGTGAGCATCAATGAAGTTATATTGCCAGTTCTCTAAAGACATGTTCCTCTAGCACTGCTGTGATAAAAGTTCAGCGGATTTCACTTGCCAGCCAGGGGAAGTCCTATGATGATACAGGCAAAACTTCAAACACAGTCAAAGCAAGCATGTGAGAACACCAGGGAGGTCAAAGACAGGCTAAAGCACATCAATGGCTCAATCAAAAGTCTAGAGAAGAGTCCTATAAAAAATTCTTAGAGAACTAGTTATATTTTTTTCCAAAGGTTAAGAAGGATTTGATTGAGTGGAAAAAGTTAGAGTTGTTTTTGTGCTGTCTGGCCTTCTTTGTCCATCCGTAGGTGTTAATGGGTAACAGTTTTTCTGACTGAATAGTTTAGTGTCTTCCTGTTTCTGTCCAAACTAAAAATTATGCAGAAAATTGACTATTCTCTGCCTCCCTGGCAATCCATCAACATTAATTATAACTGTACTGAATAAACAGTATTTTTTATGGAGCTTTTTAAAGCCTGACTTGTTCTGCTGCCATTATAAGAAAACTAAATAGCTGAGCAATTTAATTTAATTTCTCTGATATGGCCTCATGTTTTCTAAACAAGAACCATAGCTCTTCTAAGTTTGAAATATCTGAAATATTGATTACAATACACTTTTTTTTGAGAGTAAAATGGATTAAATGGGTTATTTTTGTCATTCAACAAAAGCCATAATGAGGCATGGGTGACTAGAACGTGCTGTCTATACATTTCATCTGTTATATTAAAACAGCTGTTTCAAGGTGGGCTTATTAGGTGCCTGAGGACTTTTTTTTTTCTTTTTGCATGATCAAAGCCTTTTTTGGCATATATTTTTTTCTCCCATGTAGATTAAAGGGGACTTTTCAGCCCTTTCTACACTGGAATCTTTAATAAACTCTCTTTTTAATTTTTCTTGGCATGAGGAAAGGAGAGAAAAGAGAGCGGTAATGAAACACAGGCACTGTGAGTACAAGTTACTGTCTTGGTTTAATTCTCTTGGAGTAGTACAGTAAAAGATAGTAAAGACAGACAGCAAGACAGGAATGAAACAATATAATGCCCCTATTTGTTGGGAATCTGTAGCTCTAGTGCTCCCCTTTTGGTACTTGGGGAAGGGCTATATTTCAACTCAGACAACATTAGAGGGATTGACCTAATGCAGATCAGGCAAGAATGAGCTGTCTTTAAGAAATTTGTGCACTTTCACCTCTCAGGTCTATCACCTCTGCCCCAGCCAGTTTCTACCCAGCTTTACTGATACGCCATCAAATATATCAGGCAGATGAAAAAATGTTCAGCATGAAAGAGCAGCACATGTAGTACATTATCGCAAACTTGTTCAGAAGGCTGCATTTCCAGAGATAAATCAAAGTCAGACAGTCGCAAGAGTTAATGCATCTCAAACCAGTTGAACAAAACCAGAAAAAGAAGATTCTGGACTGAAAGGCTTCTGACAGAGGACGGGTACAAAATCAGAGAATGAATCAGCCAGCCACACATATTCCTAAGAAGACCTGAGGTGGGGGAATAAGAGAATAATTATTATACTAGCTGAGGGAGTTTTCCTCAAAAAAACTTTTGTTCCTAAACAGGCAACTTTAGCATACATTAGACCAAGAAGAGAAACTAATGTTTCCTTATTTTCCCTTTATGGTTCCCATAAGTGTCTTAACAAACCTTAAGAACGACATGAAGTCAAAGAGACATAATTGGATGTGTTTAACTTGGCCATTCACACTACCTGTCCTGCCTAGGTCAATATCTTTTGTTGTTTACTTAAAATTATTTTCATTTGCCAACTTGAAAAAATGCCAGGTTTTCATAGTAAGAACTAGTGTTGCACCTCAAGAACTCTTACTTTGGCTTTTGTTAGGATGAAGGACTATTTTCACTAATAAAAGTGGCATATTTTTATCCATGGTAAAACTGCAATGGACTTGAACTTGCATCAAAACCTTTAGGACTTCATTAAATTTTTAAGGAACAAATGCTAACAAACAAACTCTATGCTCTTTCATGTAACATTCTGGGAAGCCTAAATGACTATACAGTGAAACATTTTGTCAATACTCAGCTTCCCATATTAATTGTATTCCAGTGGAGAAACCTACCTAAAAGTAGAGAAATCTAATATATTTGCCTACCAGATTCACAAATAATAGTGACAGATAAAATCCTCTGTAATGCACTAATTTTTCTAAAGAATTACAGAAACAGGCACAACAAAAGACCAATCAAAGCAACAGTTTCTCATATGATTTGAATGGAAAACAAGCAAGTTTGAAATTTTAGCAATTTAATAAACAAACTAAAGCATAATCAGAAAGAGCCTGTCATCTACTTTCTCTGCAACATTAATGGCAAAGGATCATCTAGTTAGTCTTTTTGACATGGTACCCTATAAAAAGTTCTAGAGATAAGGCGACCCTTGCTAACAGCATTGGTCCTCCTGATCTTGATTTTTTTCCCATTTTCAGGTGTGAATTAATTCTGGATGTGGTTGGGCAGCAGATGGGATGTTACTGAAATGGTCTTATATATATCCCATAATTAAATGTCTAAATTGCCTCAGCTACTTAAGTATTCTTTCCCATCTCCTCCAGAGGTAAGTGCATGTAGAAACTTTCATCAATACAATTTATCCCAACAAATTTTACACAGAGAAAAAGACTTGTAGCTTAGAGAAGGCTGACAAGGCATATTCTCTTCCTCTTAAAAAAGATAGATATTTTTATATATATGCACACATATATAGAGAGACACTTCTCATAATCATTGCATCAAATTATGAATTATGCATGAAATGAAAAATTCCCATTGAGTGCACTGAGAAGTGTATAGACAGTGCCACCATGGAATCAATGTTTTCCGTTTATTCATTTACTGAGAGCCAGACTCAAAAGTCAACAGAAAAAGCCTCTGCCATTATACATTTCAACCTGTAGAGCGTTTGTGCATTTGCCATTTTTTTTTTCAAAACAGTTCAAAATAAGCATATTGCAGATTTTCAATCAAATTATGATCTCCAAACTTCAAATTACTAGAATCTAAAGTAACTTTAAAAATCATATATACTAATGTGTAAAAGGAATCTTAAGTTCTAAAGTAACCAGATACAATGATCATTAAAATGCAGACTACTAAACTGTAGTTGCCTGTTTCTGTGTTAGAAAGAGGTAGAGATGGTCAGTGATTTTAGATTATTATACTGGTATCTCAAGGATCAGTGAATTGCTAAATTGGGTTTTGCTTCTGCAATTAAAAAAAATCAAGACTTAGTTTACACTGTATAATTATTTGCAATCAAATTAGCTATATTTATTAATTTGATTTTTGCCATCATAGCTATTCTGAGCAAAACCTTAATTTTAAGGAATTTATAACTGTATACAGATTTAATTTTGTGACCATCAAAGCTAAGCAGGTATTTAAGCATTTTCATTCTAGTCTCTATGGAGGAACTGTTTCTCATTTTACTGCTAACATCACAGCTACAGTATTCTCTGTGTGAGTAAGAGAATTAAAGAAGAAACCACTTATAATGTAAGCTGCTAACAGTGTCTCAAGATTTGAGAACAGGTAAATCATCAACAGAATAGCTAAAAGACAGGCCCAAGGTACTAGTGAAAAAGGGGAGATTTTGGAATATAAAGCCAGATACTATTGATTATCTGATGTGATCTTCTGTAAATCATCTGGATTTTATGATTGTGCAAACTGAATGTGTGTGAAGGGTCACACACAGCACATACCACCAGCTGGAGGCAAGACACTGCTGCGAATCTTGCTGTATGCAAAAAAGTTGTTCAAATTTTCTAAAGGATAAGTATCCATTCAGGATCTTAATCCAGTTTGGAGAACACAAAACTCAAAAATTTAAAATATTTTGACTAAGAACTGGGGGAAGCAATGTAAACATCCTCTAGATATCATCAGTGTATATGCCTCAGAGATAAAATGCTGTAATTTCAATGGTTTGTCTCCTCCTCTGGAGGCAAACGCGTATCTGCAACTTTAATTCAGGTACAGGTGCGGTTCCAGATACTTAATACTTATGCTTCTAATTAAACAGTATTGAGTTGCAGGTGTAAATTAGTCAGAAGCTGATTCACATTTTAGTGGGGCTTCATTACTGGGTGCAATTTTATTCTTGGTAAAACGTCAGTCTTGAATTTCTTCTCTCTATGAAAAAGTAAATCCAAAGCATATCTCATTCCGTTAAATGCTATGGCAGCATAATCCTAAGTATAAAAATAAGAGATAAATTATTTTTGAAAGGTATAACAGGCCTTTTGAAAGGTAAACAGAACCAAAAAATAGACAAAATGAAAATCTGACCACAATCAGCTCCTTTCAGCATTTCATTCAGATCCGCTTTTAAGTGAATGATTAAAGAACTATGATGCAAAATGATGCTTAAGAATTTGTATGATGGGGCAGAGGGTAAGATGTGTATCACAACACCTCTTCAGAATGTAGCCCAGGATAGCACCTGCCTTCATCTCATTAAGTACATGGTATTTTCTCAGATCTATCTTTTTTTCTTGCTAACCAACTGTCGAGGTTTCAGCTGAAATCACTGCAACTGGACTGACAGATGGCCCTTTCCCCCCCTCCCCCAGACGAGAGGAGAGGGAGAGATAAGAAGATACAGAGGTTTAGAATGAACTAAACTACTTTAATGAAGAATTAAAATAAAAAGAAGAAAATAATGAAATAGATCCAATATATACAAAACCGTACCAAGCTCCCAGGATGACAGTCCCGTCACCGGCAGGCACTGGGGAAGTCCCAGACTGGACTCAGTAATGTATGGGAACTGAATTCCAGCTCTGGAGTCAGGAACAAAGGCAGATGCACAGACAGGGTGCTCTTCAGATGTTGGCCATTGCAGGAAGGGATGGAAGAGAGAGTTGACCCTTTGATCCCTCAGCTTTTATACTGAGCATGGGGCAGATGGGATGGAATACCCCAGTTGGTCAGATTTGGGTTCCCTGTCTTGTCCGTTCCTCCCCACAGGTGCGACCCCTCTACGCTTTTCCGTTTCCAACCCTCTATGGGGCAAATAACGAAAATTGTCTGACCTTGGTTGTTATAGCAATAAGTATAAGCAAAGGCCTCTCCACATACCATCCCTTGGCACTTAGCACAAACATTTGCCTTATCATCCTGAGGACGAGCAGTTTTCTCTACAATATGCCGTTAATTTCAGAGCGTTAGAGGAGGCCTAACTAAAATGTAAAATTCCAGAACACAAAACTGGTTTGGTTTTACCTCAAACCGGGACACCAACAGAGACATCTGAAACCCCACAATCTTCAGAGCTAAGCTGTGGCTTGAACCAGTGGATTTACAATCATAATACACTATTTGCAAAACCTCTGACATGTATTTAATCACCCTAACCAGATGAAAAATAATTTCTAAAAGGGAAATATTTTGGGAGCCCCATTTTAAGTTCTCCTCAAGCTCTCACATATTACTTAGGGATTTTTTATGTTAAGTCAGTTTTCCCTCCTCTGATGTCTATCTTGGACAGCCTCCACTACCTGCCATTCAACCATAAAATCCTTGAAATTATGCAGATACATTTTATCCACATACTTAAAGAAGGACTGCTCATGGACCTGTCTTCCTTTTTTAAATTGCACAGGAGAATTTTTTTAATCACATAGGAGAATTAGGCAAATCTTACTATTAAGTGGAAACTTGAACTGGTGTAGTCTGTAGTAAGGATTTCTGTAGTTTCTAATTAAACAGCCTCAGCACTTGAACAGTCCTTTGAAAACCACGTACAACAAAACACCAATGCATCAGATTCACAGTTTCAACCAAGGAATTTGACTTCCCTCCCAGTAACCACTTTGGCAAGCATTAGGGATACATGTACGTAACTGAGCAAGAGGCAACCCAATAAAGGAAACTGTTTATTTGTCATAGCCATAAATATCAGTATATTTCAAATTCTATCATTGCATGCCTGGGTAATAAAACAGTCATTTAATCTCTATGAGTTTTCATCTTCTAGCAAACGCATTTTCTCAAAGATGGACTAATTAGTGACAGTCAATCAAGTCTGTCCTTTTGCTTAAGTGGTAGAACACATCCTTTCAGGCTCATAAATTCAAGACTTAAGGAATAGCTTGGCTGTGTGCAATTAAGCATACACTCAAGTGTCCTGCTAGGCTAGAGCTTCTGTGTTCAATGCAGGTGGTCCACAAAATTTCTTGGTGCATATACATACACTATGAAGCATTCCTATGGAGGCATAATAAACTTCCATGAACATGAGGAAATATTTTCTTTTTCCCCTGTCTTGTTCAGCAAAAGGATATGAATTAAGAGCTGAGAGCTAACTATTTTAGAGACAACCATCTCACAGAAAAATTATTATATAGTAGCAAAACTGTGATCTAAGAAAGGAGGCTTTAAAAGGAAGGAAGACAAACTGGACCACACTCATGGATATTTCACTCTGTCTCTTTGATTTCCATACTTCTTTCACTATCCTCAGTACCTTTTATATATACGGGAACCATATTCTGCAACACCATGCAGAAATGCTGTGGCAATTATACTAATAATTTAGTATGAAATACCACAGTAAACACAGCAGCAACATATTTAGGGTAGGGAGCAAAGACCAAACACTAATGATATAAAACTGTATGTCCTAATATCAATATCTGGAGTTTCACATGCTTGAGTTTTAAAATTGAAACTTTTACATCTAGGCAGATGGTTATCAGTACAGTTTGGGTGAATAATATAAGGTATTTATTTTCATATAAAGGCTGAAATTTAACATTATTCCATGCTGAGTCAAAGGAACAGGCAAATATTATTGACACTGAATTAAAAGATTACATCCCATTTGTAACATAGTCTATTCCACTCTGATCCTCAAGTCCTTGAAATGCATATGGCAGGCAATGAGATGATAAATAGAGAAAATAAAGGCTATTCCTGGTCTCAGATAAGGTTAAGCCATAAGCCACAGTCCTGCAGCAGGCTGACTGCAAGACCTTTCACTTTAGCACTAGGAAAAGGAAAATGTTTGGAAGTCAATTTTTCATTGCTGCAATAAACTCACAGCAGAATTTGACATATCAGTTGGAAACATGTCATCATGTTCCTCATTTCCTTCATATTCATCTTTTTAAGACATTTTGTATTCTTTTATGCCTTCCTCAAAACCCCTCTCCAAGTCTTCTGATTTCACTATGATGCTTTTCTACTTATGAAAAATTTCTTTGCTTTGATGAGAAGGACCCACATGTCTGGGAAAAAATAACAAGCTGAACATAATGTTGAAACAAATAAAAAAATCTGGTTTTAGTTAAACAGTATAAATAAAAAAATGAGGGGGAAGCCTATTCAGGAACACTTGACTGTTGTTTTTCAGATTAAAAATATTTACGGGCAGAATATAAATTCCCTCTAAAAATTTGGCTCTCACAACTGAAAATTATTTTCATAGGAACTATTTATACTACTTTGTAAATGTTATTCCTGGCAAAAGCAGAAGCCAAATTTGTTTTATCTGATTGATTAACAAAAAAATAAAACAAAACTGGAAGTTCACTTTTTCTTAATAGCTAGAAGATACGCATACTTTGTATTAAGGACTTTGAAACAAGATACGACATTCTGCCTTTATTGCTCAGTTTGCATTGATTAAAGTAAAGCAAAGTAGAACCAACTCTCTGTTAGCAGAAACGAGATCCCTGTTAAAGGCAGAATCATTACAAACCATGCCTGTAAAGTAAACAAGTGAAATTCTCCTAAATAATTCATACACACATCTCATTGACATCAAAAGCCTTCTCTCAAACAGCATCACAGCAAAATGTAACTGCCTGATTAATCTGGAAAAATATTAACTGTACACAAAGAACACAGTTAGCAGGAAAAGAGGGCAACAGAGGAGACAAACAAATGGCTAATATTATAGGGAGTTCAGTAGCACTTCAGTTTAGTTAAGTCAACTTGAAGATCAGGTAAGCAAAAAGCATTTACAAAAGAAAGAGGAAGAAATACAAAACCAACATGCAATAGAAATAAATAACTAGCGTGTTCTGAATGTGTTTGTTATCAGTAAAATATATCAATGTACACAGCAAGGATTTGCTTAGTGCTGATGCTGAAGATTAAGGTTCAGCAGCTGTCAGTTTGAATAGAAAAAAAAGCCTTCCATTACAAGGCTGATGACATGAATACTATGGACAGGGTGGTTTCTGACCAGCTTACCCAGTCCAGCAGCCTAGGCAATTCTTACACTGCATGGCAGGATTTTAACCCATATAGTTGTGCTTTCTCAACTACCTAAAAACATAAGACCTCTGAGATACATGTTTCTTGTTGGATTTCTGAGAAATTAAACTAATCTCCCTTTTAAGCTTCTTTAACCAGTTTTGCAAAGGACATAATTAATTGGGCAATGAATCTTTATATTACATGTTTTAGTCTTTTCTCCAGACAAATGTATACCATTGATGGAGGTCTTATTAATTTGAAAAAATTCAGAGAGCAGAAAATTAAAAAACTGTCATTCACTGAAACACAAAATGTGAGAAAAAAAATATCTAAGGACCATGACACCAGCAACAGTAAAAAGCACAAAAGCTGCTAATGATGCCAACTGGTTCGCCGGGAAGCTGTTAGCCCCCTCTCAGTTCTTGCTCTGAAAATAAAATTTTCAACAATTCTTACTGAATTTATTGCCACATCACATATTAAATTTAAAAGGTTGGAGCTGACTATAAATAAGAGAGTCAAGTTCAATCTCTTCACCTCCCAAACACTGTCGAAATGTCCCTATATAATTTTTACAACAGGAAGACTTCCCATGAGCAAGTTGCACAGGTTGTACTGATCGGGTAACAGTGTGAACCAGCTCAGATTGATATAAAATTTGAATTTGTAACCACAAAGACAGGATGTATTGGTGACAGCATTTATTTTCTTAGTCAGTAGTCACCATTGCCTCTATGATGCAACTTAAATCAATTTTATTGTCTGTACTTCCCGGATATTAGCTGTATGTACTCTTAGCTCTAGAATTTAAAGGAATGAATTTTTAACCCATTGTGTAGAACAGCTGCTAAAGTCACATAAATGAGCTTGAAAACCTAAGCTGGGGTTATGGGAGAATTTACAGGTATAGACATGAAACAGAAGGAAGGAAGGAAGTCCTCCGAGGAACTAATTCCACAGAAAGGAGAAGGCCACAGAGTAACAGTACTGAGAGTTCTCCCGTGCATAAAATGGCCCAGAAAGACTCTATAAGAAATGGGAGCCCAGTCTAAATTCTGTTTGGGGCCTTTCTCCAGGCTGGAAGGGGCAGGCACTGGAAGGCACAAAGATGTGCTAGAGCTGCTGTTGAACACGACACGTTTTGCTGCTGGTCCTTGTACAAGTGCAGCACAGAACTTTACAATTGGACTCTGTCAATGCATTTCAAGCTACATGTCAATGCACTGGTAACAGTGTAAGAAAGCCAGATTTGGCTCATGATAAATAAGAATAAGTGGAACAAAACAATTAGAATCATCCAGCTCTGCTAATCTGATTTTAAAATACTGAGTCTTCAAATTTCCTCTCATTAGTTACGTCTTGAATAATTTCCTAATACAAAAGATCACATGCTACATGGTAGAAATAACCACTTAATTTTTCCTCACAAAGTATGAAAGCTTCTATCAGATACCTCAATATGGATGCAATAACACTGCCATCTCTCTCTCTCTTTGTTTCTGTTTTTAGGACATCGGTTCAGATCCACATAGAGGGATGTCACAGTTTAACCCCAGCCAGCATCTCAGCCCCACACAGCTGCTCACTCACTCTCCCCTAAGCAGAATGGGGGAGAGAGTCGGAAGAGTTAAAGTGAGAAAACTCATTGTTTGATATAAATACAATGTAATAGGTAAAGCACACTAGCAAAGCAAAGCAAGGAGTTTCTTCCACCCTTCCCATTGACAGGCAGGTGTTCAGACATCCCCTGGAGAACAAGGCTCCATCATGCAAAACAGTTACTTGGGAAGAAAAACTCCATCACTCCAAACACCCACAGCTTTATACTGCTGAGCATGACATCATATGGTCTGGAATAACCCTTTGGTCAGTAGGGGTTAACTGTCCCAGCTGTGTCCCCTCCCAACTTTTGTTCTTCCAGGCTGCTCACTGGTGGGGTGAGGAGGA
>JAOXNG010000052.1:5887485-5902028 GCA_028566535.1 Scolopax minor | reverse complement strand
TGCTGATGTTCACTTCTGTTTGCTAAGGGCTTCTTGTTCAAAACGTTGTTAAAGAGAAGAAAGTAAAAGAGAAATCTTTAATTGTTAATTATCTCAGTATATATTTCAGAAATGTTCACTTAAAATTATGAATGAAAAAGGATTTATTTATGAAGCAAAGCAACCTGCAATATGCAGCAGTTTATTAATCTTAGCTTATGGTTCACTTTCATTAAAATTGAATCATTTCTTACTAAGTAGAGTCATTGTTTATCTGATTTTGTTGTAACCGTGGTGAATACTCAGTAAACAACATCAGTAGATTTTTGGAATCAGATAACTACTAAGATCAAAGTTAATTTCTAGCAGTTATTATACTGCTAAAAAAAAGTGACATTGCAGGTAAATAAATAAAAAAACTCGTATTTGATTAAAAGAGCAGAATAGTTGTGTTTTCCACAGCAAGTGTTCAGTAAGCAGAAATTTCAAAAAACAAATAATTCTAGTAGAGTCACTGGCTGTAGACTGTTTGGACCTTAGACATCAACATTAAAAAGGGGCAAGCAACAAAGAGGTTGCTCTTCAGAGACAGGATTTCCAACATGTTCCATGTCTTTACTATAGTAGGTTATTCAATCTTCTATTTCCAAATAATTGTTCTGAGGAATAAGTTTGTCAGGGACAGATGCAGTGGTGAGTGTAACTCAAACTGATATGCTTTGTATACGAAGAAGCAGAACTTTCTTTATGTGACAAAATTCATAGCTATGTGAGCAAGCCCTTTCTTATAAACTACATCAAAGTTGCCTAAGCCACCTTTTTCAAATCTTCATACTTAACCCATCCCAATCCAGGGCCTATAACCATAATTTGAATACAACTGCATGATTTTCAAAAGACTGGAGATTTACAAATTCCACTAAAGTTTCAGGGAATAACTCAAGTTATTCATTAATAAAAAATGCTTCAATAATTTATAGAAGATATAAATATATAGAAATTATATCAATTAATGCTCCAATACTAATTTACATTGCAACTTGAGGCACCCAGTTTTGAAAATACTGGTCTGACAAGACTTGTGCCACCTCAGCAGATTGCAATGTACAGTCAATTTCTAGCACTTCTGTTTATTTAGAGTGAAATTTTCAAGGTTTTATTTATTCCCAAGGAGAAGGAAGGACCCACAATGGAAACAGAATTTGCAATATTTAAACGTTATTATAATCCTTCTGGATCTGTTACATTTATATATGCTATTGGCTAAATGAAAACACAAAGCTTTAGAAGCATCAGTAAAAACAAGAAGGATCAGTTTCTCATTTACAGCATAACACAAGTCTGGCAATGTAAAGCTAAATAGATGCATATTAATATTCTGTCTCAGCTGTTTGATTAGAGACCTGCCGAGGTAGATGATTTTGGCATCCACACAGCAAGAGGCTGACTGTTAAGCCTGCTCTGCAAAAACATGCGACAAGATAAATGAAAGAGGCTTCAGTTGCAATAACAAAAATCACAGAGTTTACAAAGTGTTTAAGCAAGATCCTGTTCAAGTTCAACATCAGTGATAATACTAAGGAAAAAACATTGCACTGCCTTCTAATAAGAAAAAGTAATAATACATTATTTTAAAAAATCATAAAGAATGTTTACCAAACTTAGAGTTAACATAAAGTTAACTTAATGAGGCAGCAAATATGTGCTCAAGTGATTACTATGCAGCTAAGTTTCTTAAAAATAACATAACCTTGAATCTGAAATGTAAGTGCTTTGAATGGAATGTTATTGCCCATCTAAAACAACTTCATTACCTTCCTTAGGTGTGAGTTATTTGATGGAAAGGCACTTAAAGGGTATGAATAAATATGCCAAACAAATTTAATATTCATTTTTCTGACTTTATGCTTACATGAGTCAAAGTGCACATAATGTAAGGCAAAACACTTTATAGAAATGGAATGGAAAGAAAAGTAAGCAACTTCCATCATGGAATTAAATAATGGAGAGTGCAGTCAATACAGTAATGATACCTCCCCACAGCAAATGACCTATAAAATTCCCTGTAAGGCTAATTTAAAAGTAAATGTTTGGCTGTTAGTAGTAACTGTTCATGTAAAAGTGAATAAGCAAAAACACATAGATCCTTAGGTCATGATTCTTAGATCCTTTGCAATTATTTCAGAGCCACAAAGTAAATAGTTGTCAAAATTGTTGCTGGTGTTTTGATTGTCCAATCTCATTTCTTAGCAAACAAATTTGAATTAACCTATTAAATCAGGAATGACTAAAGGCAGCTTTGGCACTTTTATACTTTGCCCACGTATTAGAAGGCATTTAGAATTTCATTTAACTAAATATTTTCATGTGGCTGTTTTCTTTAGTCACATGCATTTGCTCATACCTCACGACATAATGCACTGCTGAAGAAATGATGCCCAGCAAGTCCATCACTATGGACATCATTGATGTCTTTATTGCCTAGCTCTCATATCATAAAAACATTTAACTCCCAAAAAAGAAATCTTCTGATATCTTAGAATGTTTTTGCTAGTGCCATGACCTCAAAAAATCAGATGTATATTTCTGCACATTTCAAAGTTCTAAAAAAGTCCTTATAAACCTTATTAAAAACCCACCAGTGTTGAGAGTATCAGGGATTGCTCTAAAACCATAAAGAGACAGGGTTTTTTATGGAAGCCTTTGCATATGTAACACACATGCAAGAAAATTGCCTATTGAGAGACTTGCTCTTAGTGTCTCGTCATTGCACTGTTACAACCATTAGTTTTTTGTCACCAAATGTGACATTGGATTTCCCCATGTTTCGATACAAGAGTGAAAAGCGAAATTTAATGAAGAAACAGAACAACCAGAGATGCAGCATGTTTCCTTTCAGTTGTTTTCTGCATGTTATGAGAAAGAGTAGTTCACTCTTCCACAGCTCTCACTTTTCTCTAAGGAATCCTATTATTAGAATTGGGCCACAGTAACAACATCTATGCTGTCCATGGCATGGCTGTAAGGCCATGCCAGAGTCCAGATTCAGAGGTGACCTGACTCTTGATATGGTGCAACATGTCCAAGATCAGTTCTAGGCCGGTTGACATACACAGAGGGAAAATTTTGCATGTGGTGATATCCTGTACTTGTGGGGCTCCTTATTTGTGGTGCAGACAGGAAGCACGCAGCACTTGGAATGTGGGTTAATGACCTGCAGGGACCCCTCTTCTCTTGTTTCGCTATCAGGGGATATCATGCTGCACTGTTGTAGCCTTGGGAACATCCAAGCAAACAGGAGGGCTCAGAAGCATTACTTCTTCTGCTGTAGCCTCTAGAAAAAGGAGACTAGTTCAAACTCTGCATTCATGTTGACTGAGTAGCGGGCACAGGACATGAGAAGCAGTCAGGTATGCTCACAGGCCCTGAGCTTTGTTAGTATTCCTAACCACACATCTTCCCTCTAAAGCAGAAAGAGATGGGTGCTTTAATCTTTTCTTCCCTAAAGACTCTGAAGCAAAATCTCTTGAAAAACATTCGTCTTGAACATTCTTTTACTGCACTTCACTTTTTTTTATAAAACAAGTTACTGTTGACTTGCTAAAGTAGATGGGAGCTTGGAGCACAATGTTTTATTACACTATGTATACAAGAGTGTATTTATATATTTGTATATAAAATATACAATAAACAATATATAATATATAAAATATACAAATAGTTTTTAAGTGCTGGGTATGCTTGTACAGCTAAAACTCTTTTGCTGAAGCAAGGAAAACAATGCAGTCCTTTTTGTCTTGCCTCTAAAATATCTGAAACTTCACATCGGACATGAAGGACAAGCAGCCAGCAACTCTTCAGTTTTGAAAATCGCTCACCTTGACATCATAAACTGTGCTTGAGCTGGAAGGGAATAAACCATGACTTGTCAGAAGCACAAATGCTACCTGAGGACAAATGTGTTCAAGTACGTTCAAGTAGGTACTCATTAAAAAAAAAAAAAAGCAGCTGACAACATCACATCTCTAATAGAAATACTAAGGGATGGAACGTGGAATATCTGTTGGGTTTTGATGGAGTTTTTAAACAAATCTTGCTCTTACATTCTCTTAGATGCAGAAGTATAAACCTCTTTGGAAAAAAAAAATAAGAAAAAAATTACTTTTAGAAACTATTCCTCTAAGCAATCTGATGTAAAACAAGTAACGAAAGCATTTGAACATAAGCTAAGTAGAAGAAATTATTTTTAAAGTATAATCTAAGTCGAAGAAGCATTCACCGAAACATGTAGCTCACTTTTGACTTTTAAGTCTCCCTGAAATAAATGCGGGGTTACAATGCAAATAAACACTGTTGAAAGTATATATGGACTGCACAGCTTTGCAAAAATTGTATGATTTACTGATGAAAGATAATAATCTCTCAAATAATTGCTTTTTAAAATATTGTCACATGTGTATCTAGACACATATATGTGTACATATACACAATTATATTCAATGTTATAGGCAATATCATTACCTTGAGGTATCTGTGGTAATTATGTTTACAATGAAATGTGGGGAAGAACATCTGTGGTGATCAAAGCCAGTGAAAACTGTCACTTTCAAAAAATGCAAAAACATTCATATCATCTCTACTTGATATATTTTTTCTTGCTCTGCACTGGCTTTATAATAACAGTCTTGATAAATTACTTAGCACATTATTCAATTTCAAGTAACCACATTTGGTTTTGTTTCCAACAAAATTATGACAATAGAAATAGATTATTGTAATTGCTTCTTCAAGCAAGGACTACAGGTGGTTTGTTTTCTTCATGACTAATAACTCCTGTTTTCCTCTTCATTCAGTCACTGAGGTGCTCTGTCTGTTGGTGGGGGGAGGAGGTGATGTGGATTTTATAGTGCCAATAAGAAATAGAAGAATGATTGAGCCTTAAGAATATGTTATCATTACACGTACACATGATGATTATGAGAGACAGGGATCACTAAAGCTATTGAAATTCCTGTCAAGAGCATCTTTCATAAAGAAGAAAAAAAAAATTTGAATATGAACAGTTTTTTCTTTTCTTTATTTTAAAACAAGCTAGAATGAAAATCTTATCACAAAACTGCACTGACGTTATTTAAATGAGATATACAAACATTAATAGTCCAAACAACTATGCCCCTTAATTTTATCTCCTTTTCATTTGTATTCACAAATATAATTGTTATTCTAAACTGACCAATACTATTGTCACACTTGTGACAATAAATTTTGGTGAACCATGGGGACTAAAGAGTCTGCCTGCGTTTTGTTTTTCCTACTTTTCTTTATGTTCAACTTAGTTTAAGGAATTTTATTTGAACAAGAGCCCAATGACACATTATACCAGAGATTTAAAATTTAAAGATTGTAAGCTATGTCAGATGTACATATTTAATATATCACAAACAATAGTTAGAGGAAAAAGCTAAGGCATTTGATAGACCTCATGGTAAACCACAAATAGACAGAAGTAAAGTTATTAATCATAACTCTTAGAAAAATCAGGCTCAGTGTATCAAGACTAGCACCATGAGCCAGTTTACAATGAATTTCTGTTTCAGAAACTTTTATTAAAAATGGCCAGGCTAGTGCAGAAAATTAGTAAGAATGAGTAATATGTTTTCCCTTCAAGTTCTGTAGTCTTCTTTCCCAACTTCCCCATTTAACTTAAAGGAAATTTCTCTTAATAACTATCAGGAGAGATTCTCTGCCATGAAGAAGAAATCTTGCACAATTTGCCTACCTCTTACTCTTACAGTTGTGAGAAAGCCTACCATAAAGAAGACCCTGGTTTGGGTTAGACCTTCTGAATAAACTGCTGTGCTTAACTGCATACATAAACAGCTCCCTAGCAGCTTGAAAAGAAATAAGTATGCCAGGAACGTGGCCAGACTATATTCCCCTACTGCTTTAATGGTCCCTCAAAGATGCTGACAGCCTGTCCAACAGGGAGCAGCCTTTAAGACTGGAATTCATTCCAGGGAAGCCTGGCCCGGAAACAGAGGAATGCAAAGGTGCCTTAAAGCTGCCTTCATGGACATCAGGTTGTGTCAAATGACCTCAGCTGGAGCTCAGCATGAGACATTTAATATTTGGCACAGTAAATGTTTTTCAATGCAGTCTCCCTCCAACCGAGAATTTCTTGCATTGAGGGATGCTGTCTCTGAGTTCCTCCTTTAGTAAAAAGGATCATAGGCTTTTTGCACTCTCTGCCTTCCTAAGAGGTAGAAATTTAAAGCTCCATCTCTTTGCACAGGTATTTGTTGAAGTTTGCTCCCATCACAGCTGATGGAAAGAGATGCTGCAGTGCAGGCAGCACAGCCAATAAATCAGAGTGGCATTTTAAATCTTCTGCTGCAGCAGGGATCCTCATATCTGCATCCTGCACTGTATATCTGCTCTCTCTCACCTTTGCTTCTTTACAGTAATAAGAATAAATGAATGCACTGTGAGAATGCCTGAAGGCATTGTACATTACCATCCCCTTATTGGACTCTGAAGTAAAAATTATTCATATACCAAAATGTTTCACTTCTTATGCCTTTATTTCAAGCCTAGGGCTTGCAGCATCCTAGCCTAGTTTGGTCTCCCTAATACACCTAATGTAATATTTACAGCAACTATACCAAAGGCTGTATTTGCCCAGGGACCCTCACACTTCTTTCTGTTCTGCCTCTTGTTTGCTTCAAGCAAAACAGTCTCAGTGAGAAGCCAGATGATACACTAATAATATTTTTTGTCAAGGTTTGAAATTCACAAGTACTCATTGTGTTGGAAGTGAACTCCAACTGGAAGAATACTCAGCAGCCTATCTGCTTTGGAACACAGGCCCGTGACAGCTCCCATGGAATTCTGTTTTCCTCAGGGAGTTAGCCCTGGACCCCTACAAAGCCCTTTTCCATGCACAAACTTGTACCCTACTACAACTGACTGCCACCAAGTAGAACAATTGACAGCTCCACCTGAGCAGAGCCTCAAGTTAGACCAAGTCCAAGACCAAAGACCATATAGTATTCTATCAAAAAAAAAAAAAAAAAGGAAGGTTCTAGTCCCTGCTCTTTATAGATTTACTATAGGATATTGCATAAATTACTTAGCTTCAGAGCAATGAAGAGAGGTGATACTTATGTTGCCCTAAAGAGAAGCTTGAAACTTCTGTGACAGGTGAAGAAAAGGCACAAACCAAGAAACATTCTTTAGCTCTCTCTGACTCTCAAAAACTTCTGCAGTAGTGGAAGACCAAGGCCATCAGCATTTATTTTCAGAGGCAGGGTAGAATTTGACACTAATTACCCTGTGATATACTTCATAATGTATTTAAGCACCCTCAGTCGAAGACAGGCAACATTGGGCCCACAGAAACATTAATAAAGAGCAAATTGTAGATTTTAGGAAATCAGAGGAAGTTATTCATGTAGCCTCTTTAGGCATCCTTGAAAATCTGTTAAGTATCTACTTGCATCCTTGGCTTCTCAAATGCCTTTGAAAAACTGGTCTTGTGCCTAAATCTCCACCCATTTGAGCACAGACATACAGACACTAAAATCATGGATTTATACAATCTTGTGCTGGATGAATTATGTGCTACAGGTGAGCCCAGACAAATATTCATTTTGTATCTGGTATTTGCCACACTGATGTATGCACCTTTTGCTCTTACAACTCACTACAAAAATGATCCATTACAAATAAAAGTTAATGAAGATTGTATATTCATTATGAATATGTTGTCCACACACTTGGCCTCTGGACAAAAATGACTCACTCTTAAAGCCTGCTTGTGGCCATAACCCTGCAGCAGCATATTCTTTTTACCATGCAGCACAGGACACAAACACATGTACAGTAGAACTCCATCTGGGAAGAATAATCAATCATTTAGCAAACCAGACAAAGACCACACAGCTTCATGTCCCTCAACACAGCAGAACCTATTATTGGATACAATAATTAATAAGCTAATAAAAGACCTTTAACCAACCAAAAAGTTTTTCTGAAAGATATCTAGACTTTTTTTTTTCTTTCCCATTCAGGGTCAAATCAATCAAACATGTAAAAACTTAAAATACTTCTGGTACATGCCAAATTCACTGCAACTCTCAAGCAATAAAAGTTGTCCAGAACTCTAAATACTATTGCAGAATCAAGTGCTCATATGGCTATGGAGACACATGAGCACTAGCTAAATTCAGGGACCTCAATGAAGCTGGCTAAAACAAGACGCTGGAATTCCTGTATGGTTAGCAGAGCGGAAACTAAAGTGATTGGGAAAAGAGGCTCACATAAAAATTTCTCGTAGAGCAACACACTAGTTTTTCCACCCATCACAGTGCCTGAGGCATGACAAAGATAGGAGAAAAACATCTAAATTAACTGTGGGCGGATCTTGTCAGGGCTTTATTCTGGATTCCCTTTTCCTTCCCAACTCCTGTCCTTTACACGGGCACACTACTATTTTGTGAGCCAGAGGATAAGTTTCAGCAGAAGAAAACAGGCTGCAGCAAGCAAGAACTCTGATATTCTGTACTTTATGAAGGGTCCACATGTCACAAATGGAAAGCCAAGCCATCTTCATAGACTAGCAGCAGCTTTTGTCAATGCTGAGAAGGGACTTTCTCCAAGAAGAAAAACAGTTCAGTCACTAGCCCTCTAATTAGTTCTTCTACTGGGTCTATTCTCTGATCAAGAAGAATAGTCCTTTATTGTGACTGGAAGAAAAAACATACATGCTTTGTACATCATCTGTTCATGACAAGCAGTTTGCTGGTTCGAGTTCGCACTGAGAGAAGCTGTGATCACCTACTGAAATGGAAGAGACAGAAAGAGACTAAGGAAGAAAAAGGTCTATTTAAGCTCTAGGGCTCTTTGCACAAGAACAAAAGGCAAATGAACTCTCCATGAGTAACCGCATACTACAAAACCAGAAAGAGAAATGAGGTCTGGACATGTATTCCAACATGACAGTGGAGAAAAAGTTAACTGATTTTAAATTTCTGATCCAGTTTATACAAAATAGGTATAGGAGGCTTTGGATTTGGCTTCCATTCCCTATGTCTCCCCTGGACAGAAGAACTACACAAACAAATAAATAGTTGTTTTAAAAGAAAGAGTTGGAAATAGGAAGCAGAAAATAAGGCAAAATGTATAGATGCTTGAAGAAGAGACAGACCTCACTCTGTCACAGAGCCATCTCCAAAATGATCTGGACTTTGGTCTCCATCTTTGAAGAAAACTATATTTTGGAACATCCAATCCACAGAGGGACTGTGCAATATTATTAGTGTGGAAACTAGGATTCGTTCTCTCCACTCAGAATTTCTTTCTGTTATTTAATCCTGACAGAAGAAAAACAACTTCACACAAACACACACACAAATAAATGTATAATATATAAATGCTCTAATTATTGTATCATTACAAATTCTTCCACTAGTACATTAGGTGACAACTAACATGAGGTGAATGGGGTGAAGTGTGCTTATTAGGTTTCAGTATTTTATTACTATTTGCATTACAGTATCAGAAAGCAAACACTCTGCAGGTGATGATTTAACAACAGGATAAACTTGTATTTGCCACTTAACCCAAAAGATGCTCTAGAAAAACCAGCAACATAATGACTTCAGGAATACTTAACCACCCATCCACTGTGAAGCAGCAATAAATATATCTAGCTAATCCACCTTTGCCATGTAGTGCTACAGATTTTAGTGGCTTTTCCACTGTTTCACACACTACTTAAGATTCGAAAAAGTCACATTATCTAGTGAGATTAAGAGCTATGTAGCTAAGACAGTTTTGAACCCGCCTTTGCCATCTGCAGGTCTGTAACGCTTTGCTTTAAGGGAAAGTATCACTTTGTTTTAAGTAAATTTGACAGAATGGACCTGTACCATCTACAAACACACGTTACAATACATTTTCCTTTGGAAACTACTATTAAGTGGGCATGGTTGTAGATAATATCAACACACATGTAGACCAACACAATTCCCAATCACTAACCATATTTGATTGTATTTGATTACCTGCAAAAATAGTTTCTTCATTGCCAGCACAAACACTTTACAATTAGACCTCCACTGAAGTTTGTTATACTGGGAATGAAAGAGATTTGATTTAGGTCAAGACTTTGAGAATTTATCTAACCCTAATGCAAGAAGTACAACGTGGATGGTAAATTTCTTCAAAAGCAAGTCCCATTGTCCTTATTTCTAGCATTTGAAAACAAATGAACAGAACCCCACTGAAAACATTTTCCTTCTCATCATGTTCTGGTAGAGGAGCTGAGTCCCACCTTGAAGAAGGAAGGAAAGAAAGACAAATGACACAAGGGGAAAGCCACCACTTTAATTTGTGTTGCAAGAGTTTATCCAAATGTATCTGTGACTTCTATTATTCCTTCTTAGTCCTACCTGGACAAAAACAATTAATGATCTTCTAATATTTTAACATTCATAGATTTAGATGAGCTTTCTTTCTTCTTTTGAAATAAATTTTAACCAATTTACTTCAAATTTTCTCAAAGTATCACTGTCACTTAAGACAATACTACCATCTTCTCTTCTGCTGTGCTAGCATAGCCATAGGGGATATTGTTAATATTGCAACTCTTCAGTAGATATATATTAGTTTAGACAGTCTCCCACACAGAATTTTTATCCCAATAATAATAATCTGGCAAATTCATCTCTTTGTGAACTTAGAGCTCTTTTCAGAGAACTGAGTGCATTTTTCATGTTCTTTTATATAAAAACTACACTGGTTACCAGACATGTCAATCTTGCTGAGCCATAAAAATCCAAATTTTATTCATTTAGTGTAATTTTTGGTTTAACATGTAAAAATGCTCATTATTCTCTTGTACTCCTCAATACATACATGCACCAAGTCATATGCTAGTTTAGGTTTTATTTGTACTGTAGAGGTATTTAGAAACTTCCGTAAAGATCTGTTTTCAGATTATAGTTAATTCTGATCATCCCATGTAAATTGCAATTACTTATTTCAGAGATTTGGGAAGAAACACAGAAACCAGTCAGAGTTTAGTGTTCAGGCTAATTGTCCAGCGTTTCATGAATAGAAGAGTAACTCCAGATTAAAGAACAAAGTATTTTCATAGTCAAATAATAGTAGAATAAAACCAAAACCAATTATATTGAAGTTGTTAGTCTTAATGTTGTATAAATTTATTGGAGAGTATTAAGTCAGTTAAGCAGTTTCCAAAGTTTGTTTCCACTGAATGTATTAGTCCCTCTGCTGCTTGCAATCATTGAACTCTTTGGATATCAGTATACTTTTCTATCCATATGAATCTAGTTAAGAAAGCTTTAACTGACTTTCACTTTAGAGTTAGCATTTGCTTTCTGAAATATTAACTGTACTTTTAATGAACGCTAATTATTATGTCTGAGGTTCAGTTTCTTCTATTAAGAGAAAGGTTCAGAAAAACATGTTCTAGCCAAGACTGGGAAGAGTACAATATTCTATCATTTCTTAAAGGGGAAGAAATACACCTACTCTTTTACCCTGATGGTGCTGTTAAGACAGATCCTGATTTTATTTAAAGCTTATACCTGAGGGGGTAATAGCACAACTACTCATGGATTTGGTTTTTATTATTATTATTTTTGTAAGTGAAAACTCCTTTGTGAAAAAGCTATTTGAAAAAATTTTCAGTTAAACTCCGCTTTACAATCAGAGATAGATTATATTTCCAAATATGTCTAGCAATCAAAAAAAATGTTCAAAAAGTGACATTCCCTATTTAAAAAGAGGAACATTGTAGAAAAGGAAAATGCTGCTTGATATCCTTTAAATATAGTTTTGTTTCTCTCTCATATTCCCCTGCCTTCCTTTCCTAAAATCAGGGAGGTCAATTCTTTAGAGATATGCCGATTTTTAATTCTATAGAATGAGTTAATAGGATGAGTTAAAGCATATCCCAGAAACAGCTACAGTAGCCATCATGGATAATTCACATAGCATACATTTTAAACTCAGATGTTATTCCCCAGAGTCACTCTGAGACACTGACCACATAAACTTGAGCATGAACTTTGGAAATGACAAGCATATAAGGCTTCTCTCTCCACCTTCAGACATTTCTCGTGCATTTGCTGTAAATGTCAGAAAATACCATGGTTTATATACGCAGCAAAAAAGGCCTTCTCCCACAAAACACTCAAAGCATTCACTAATATTAGAATCAATAGGAAAAAAAATAACCCCCCAAAAACTACAACATATACAGATTAGTTATTTCCTTACACCTAGTTAAATCATATTTTGGCAATTTTAATTCAAGAAATAGATGTTTAGTTACGTTTATTTCCCTTTAATTTGTTAAGATATTCTGCAATTTTTACTTGAGAAATTAGTAAGATTTCACATTTTCAACTGTCACTGTATATTAAAAGAACAGAGAAATAACACATTGATCCAGTGCCATAATTTTGTATTTTGTTCAGAGAAGTTTTTTAAGTGACATTGACTATTTCTCAAACATTACTGGAGGCTAACCTGTGGCTGGGCTTGATGGAGGATGCATGGAAGACATCAATAAATTTGTCTCATATCATGTCTAGTTTAAGTAAATAAAATAACCATACTAAGGAAAAAAAAACATTTTAGAGATGTGTTAGGCTTCTTCTTTTCTATAATTAATGTGTCCAAGAGTTCTTTTTCCTAAGTTACTAACATTTTTGGCCACCTGTCTATCTTGATAGATAAAGGGAAAAAAGTATAAACATTTTCCTTCCTACTGCAAAGTGGTTTAGATATTTGTAATACATGCTTTGTACTCAAGCAGCAGATTAGTGTACTATCAAGCAATACTTCAAAGCTGTCCCTAGCCACTAATCTCCTCAAATTTCCCAGATAAGTGTGACACATTGTAAACTGCTGTTTTAATACTTGAGGCTATTACAAGAGTCCTACATACATTCAGAAGTCATAATATGCTGTGTGGATGGTTTGTTTGCTTGCCATGAAACACAGGAGTGAATTTCTTGAATTTAAAATTCCTGTTACTAACAAACCCACATGAACTGTTGAAGGTTCTGAGACCCTTTGAAAAAAATATAGAGGAAATTGCTTTAAACAGCTTCACAGAGGAAAACAAAAATTGCTTGGGAAAATAGCAAACTAAAAACCCTCACAAAAACTAATAAAAAATCTCACCAAATTCCTTTTGTCCTTCCTGTGGCTGTGTAAAAAAAATATTTATTTTATGTTCAACTGTCACACTCAGGTCTGTCTTTTTAATTTTGGGGTATAAGCTCCAAATAAACAGCAGACATTCAATAATTAGTTTTTAAGTTCATGTGCTTGCCTTTTGTACTATTAAGTGCCACTGAACTTCTGCTACAGTTCTCTAGTTCACCTGAGACACATTATAGACTAACAAATGCCATAACCACATGCCTGCTGTGTTGTGCAAAGAAAATAATGTAAAATAAATCTCAGGAGGGGTGCTTTAAATTCTGTCAGCAACTTCACACCTCCATAATTCTTCCTTCAAGACAAGTTTTGGTGACCTCAGAGTGAATCCATTCAATACGTACCAGTTTTTCTGTTTTTCCATCATTTATGACATTGCATGAAGTGTTATTCACATCAGTCGATTAACACTTGCTTTATTTTCCACCCTTCATCTCACCCCTGATTATGTTGGCATGACCAAGCCAATAAGCCTCTACTAAAGCTGGAACTTATTTTCCTTTTACCTTCAAAACTTTCCCAAATTTAAGGTCATTGCATCCCCTGTAACAATAACATCCTATTATAACAATAAAGATTATGTGCTAAGTTTCATTGCAAAGTGAAAAAAAATCATTCACTAGATAATTTTAGACATTTTGGAAAACCATAGTGTGGATTTTATTTCTAAAGCTTTAGAAAAGCACCTGGTATTCTGAGTGTTTAATCTCAATACTGGAACATTTTACCTGGAAATGTTGCCATCTCAGGCTCATAAATAGACTGTCTCCTGAGATTTTCTCCAATGTTCTTTGGAAAAAAATCTGAATTCAGATATTAGTCTCTCAAGATTTTAACAGGTAAGCACCTGGCTAAAACTAGAATGTATTTTAAAAAACCCCAACAACAACAAACAGCTGTCATGCATGAATTGTATCACTCATTTGTCATTGAAAACCAAAATGAACAGAAATTACTTATAAAAGCAGATGTTTATTTACACAGCTAATGAGGTTTGAAATGTTAACTACTGTCCACCTGCAAAGAGTTCTGTTTTTCATATTATTTTTGCATTATGGCAACAGCGGTGTGCCAATTTCTTTGATATTTTTAGTAACATCCCAAAATATGGCTTGCTGCAGTGCTTATGAGGTGAGGAAACTAAGAACTTATAAGGTCTGGTTCTGTTTCCCACTGACAACAAACTCCTGAAGTTGTGCATGAAATAGATACAGCTGATGAAGCTATTTCTAAACCACTGTTTTCCACAAGGATAAAAAAACCCCACATATCCCCCACTATTCAACTGTGACATCTCCTCTTAGAAT
>JAOXNG010000052.1:5865308-5878272 GCA_028566535.1 Scolopax minor | reverse complement strand
TGGCAGTAGTTGCTGCAGCTGATCAGCAGCTGCAGCCCACCAGGCTAACAGGTGGGGTTGCCCAGCTGTAGCTGGTCCAAAGAATGTTAAGAGTTGGAGAAAGCCCACAGCACCGTACTCCAAGACTTCACTGTAAGGAACATGAAAGTCAGGTTAATAGCACATGTATCTTCCTCGGCTGGAGAAACTTGTGTAAGGTGACCTTTGAATGGGATGACCTGTGACTGGACTTCACATTTCACCTTGCCTGCAGGAAAGCAGGCAATTCTACATGGCCTCTTACACAATATGAAAACAAACTCTGTCCAGTGGGATATAATTATGGGAGCAGAATCAGACCAAATTTGTTCTTGATGACAAATGCTACTGAAAAGAAACTGTTTTCTCTGTGAGGGGGTGTATTTTTGGGTGATTTGTTTTGGTTTTATGCACTGTTAAATATCTAGGCATTGTGGACAACTGAGAATAATAATTAATGATCTGCTATCTGCTTGTGCTGTGTAAATAGCTATCAACACAGAAATAAATGAGCAGAAACACATTTTGTCATTTATTTTAAAAACAAGCCTACAAGGACAAAGTAGATTTGTCCAGATTCTCAGGCTGTTTAGTTAATGTTGATCATTTTCATAAAAATAACTATCTGTGTAATATTAGGTTGTATAGAAGATACAATATGTATCATATGAAGTATCAATTATAGTTTTTAACTTACATGCTTTAATAGATGGCATGGAGACAAAAAAAAATGCTTTCACAAGCATTCTACATACACAAAAACTGGTAACTTGTTCCAGTTATTGAAGTAATAATGTAAATTATATTCAAATGGCACATTAGTCTGTAAATCTCCTTAGCATCTTGCATATTTTTTACCTCCTGTTTCATAGCAGCTGCTTTTAATTGTGGCTGGTAGTTCTTCTATGAAAGTGAACTTTATGGAATCATTTTTATTTAATCTAGTACAACTAGGGAACGAAATCAGACCCATCATAGTTACCTGAGATGGTTGCTGATGGATCAGCTTAGTGTACATTTATTCAGCTTTATTTCATGCTACTTCATGTTTTTATTGTAAGGTACATTTACAGGCTTGAACTAGCAGATTGTTGAAAAGATTTTTTTTTTCTATAATTTTTTTTTTTTACTTACAAATCTAAAAGTAACAAAATAATGTTCCGTGTATACAGTACTGGGAAAAAAAAAATCCTGTGGTTGGAATAATAAGGATGCTGAATAAACATAAAGTCATGGGGTATTACACGGGGGATTAGAAATAAAGATTACATTATCAGTGCTTTACTCATGCTAAGAAATAAGCTGATACACTTCATCACACTGAAAGGGGGGAATTTCTGGAAGGACATGCTGATTTTGTTGCGAAAAATGAATTCAGGGTAGCTGGAAGGCTTTAAGACGAAGAATGAGATTCATCTGACCTCACTACAGCACTAAAAGCTGTGGTTTCTGATTTTGTCAGACCTAGTTAATTGATGAAGATTGGGAAATGTTCAAGCTTAGTTCAGCTGTTGCTTTCAAAGAGCCCCAAAATAAGGAGCTGATGACTTCAAATTTCTGAGTGGATGGAAAAAATCCCTCTGAAATCCAGAGCCAAAGCTCCCAGAGCTTTCCTGATCTTCAGCAGGGGCATCCTGATCATTAAGTCAAGGTCTTGCAGCTTTCAGTGTCACCAGCTGTGAAGTCAAGATTTGTTATGCAGTCCTTACATCATCAGCTGTGGGACAGTATGTCTGCCAGGACTGATGAAGTCCATCAGCCCCAAAAGTCTCTTTTCAGCTGGCCTGACACAAACCAACCTGGAAATTTTTTGAATCCTTGCTTAACTTTAATTTTAGAAGTTTACTGAAATAAAAACATTTACAGGAAAAAAAAATCAATTTAGAAATTTCCCAGGGGAAATTTTGCTGATCCTTAACACCAATATAGTTTGCTTTATATCTACAGAAACACAGTAGTAATCAGGTACCGTTTCACACTTCTCTGAAACAATTTACACCTCCAATTTGACTACCTTTTCACACACAAGGTCACTGCCTCCAGAAGAGAAACGTGAACCCCAGACAGTGAGTCGGGACTCTTAAATCATCTAGCTATCACCTCACTAAGTCTATTTCCTACCCTTCTTCTGCCATGGTTTTGAATGACACTTTTCAGGGAAGGTACCAATAAAAGACACGATGACATCTCTGTTTCAAATGGAAATCTGAGATTTTCAAAGAGATATTAAACTCTCCCATAACACTAATCCTAACCAATAACATCATCGTGATTGAACAAATAAATGCTATTTTTTTGACCCACGAAGGGACAGAAGTCAAAACTTAGCACAATATATATATTATTAAATGAAACTGCATGGTTTTAAAAATGGAAACATCAATAAAAATGAGGGAAAAATATCATCAGATAAGCCTCATGACAGTACCATGGTAACACATTTGCTGTACTGCAGCTGAGTGCTAGGATTACTTTGCAAGGGAAATAGCTTTCATATCCAGACCATGCAATCAAATATTGTTATATTGCCTCTATAGGCAACTGGGGAATGTAAATAATTGGAAATGCTTATTATGCCTCTTCTAGTGTGCTTAGTTATTAAGCTATTATTTCAGTAGCAACAATAAGCAATATGTATATTTTTATTCTGGAGTAGCTTGCTGTGTATTAGCCTGATCAAATGCTGCATTATCTTCTACACTTCTTGGTGGTATTTATGTATTATCTTCTTTTTATTAAGTTTCTTGCTGAAATACGATCTATTAAGTAAAGGTTCCCCGTAATAAATTATGTAGGTTTCTTGGTATCATTTCATTACCCTGCTCTTAATGATCTTATGTGCCTCATTAGCATAACATGAATTGCAATAGGAAGTTTAATCTCCAGTCCTACACTTCTTTATGCACATCTTTTTCTCCTCATAACTTTTCATTACTGCAGGCTAGGAGTTTAGGCTGATCACCAAACAGGAAGGGGAAAAAATCCTGTTCCAAGATGAATGAATTTAACAGTCTACAGGAATATTATCTCCATGTTCTCTCAATGATGGTGGCAAATAGGGGAATGGAATGGAATTTCAAGGCATACATATATCATTTTTACCTGCCCTGCATACCTAATGACAGGTGAAATGAACCAAGGCTTTGTCATAGTGCCATAAAAGAAAAGAGTGCGAAGACCCAGATTCTTCCTATGGATTTTGTGCATCTCACTAAGCCACTCAAGTGAGGAACATATTTCTTCTGTGTCTCAGTGTGAGAGAAACAGGCAGTTATATGAAGCATTGTAGATCCTATGAAGAAATCATTACAGTAGAGTTTTTTGTCACTGCCACAGTTTTTTCTACTGCCACTCTCTAAGTATATTTTTTCATATCCATTTCCTGATATGTTTATATGGACACCTAATTGAGATACTTGGAACAAACTTTTTTAAACCACAGAATTCTTAAGTTCTTTTCCTACAGGCAGAGAAAATTACATCAAAAGAGATTTTGTATAAAAATATTCCATTACATATTTCTTTGCTTCAAGGGAAATATTTTTTTTTGATGTTTTAAAATAAGTTTCAAATGACTGACTCAACCCAAGTGTGTTCAGAGTACTGAGAAGACAGGTTAAATAAATAATGACTTAATTATGGATAGCTTTCATCTCTAACCTTAAGATCTGATAGACTCTTACACCTGCACTTCATAATTATAGAGAAGGAAACTTAGATTTTGTTTGACTTTTAAATGACAAAGACTGAGTCTTCTCAAAAATGGCTCAAGTTGTTATGGATATGGTTGATCTTCTCCATTACTAACTTGCCTCACTGCAAAGTAGCTTGGATCAGATCAGACGTGTGATATCGATTTTAAATGGTTTATCAAGGTCCCTAAATGCAAATATATCTTGTAGATCTTAAGGTCCCACAAGGCAAAAAGATAATTTTCCAGGTACATAGTTCACATTTCTTGAAAGCTCTAAAGGCTATGCATACAAGAAGCCTCGATGGCTTAGTAAGAGTTGCTATGTCCTAGTAAGGAGTTATGTCATTGTCAAGAAAACCTGTTTACATATTTATGCAAATGGAACTAGTCATATGTTTTAGATATATATTTTAAGAAGTTTTTTGTTTATACTCATAAAATTTACATTTTTGCTTAACCTGAAAAAAATAGAAAGAAAATATGCACCAAAAAGCAACTCCAAAAAGTACTTTGACAGGACACACATCTATCTGGACAGGAGGAAACAGAACTCAGTGTGAGCAAGAAATATATATATATATATATATATATATAATACCTCTAAAATATATGATGTTATTTATTCTAATCACTGAAGTATTTGTTTGATATTGGTTATTTTGTATAACCTTGTTTAGAAAATGAATTATACTAAGTGTATGGCATTTTATTAGTGACATGAGCAACAAGAACTTGTCAAGATTTCTCCCTGGCTGAGCTTAAAGCACATGCACAGAAGAATAGTGAGAACAGTGAGAACTTCCCAGCTGCGTGACAATATTGTGCTTCTTAAATGCACTATATTTCAGAAATGTCTGGTATTACCACACTGAACAACATACTAAATAAGGAGATATGAATATTTTGTTTCTAAAATTGTGAATAGTTAGCCTAAATAAATAAAAACACTCTGAGTTTTGGTATGATCTCCTAGGAATTTCTATCCTAATCTTTAAAAAACAGGATTCTCTACTTAAAAATACTACAACCTGTATTTTACTGGAGAAGTGTAACTTTTGATAGTTTTTTGTCATAATATTGTGATCTCTCAACTCACAGCATGGAATTGTGGGTCTCTTTAGGGTCATAATGTTTCTGGTAATCTGAAGCTATAAGTGTTTATATTAGTCTAAAAGCTAGCACTGGAAAGGGAGCTGAGCCAGCACAGCATGTTCTCTTACAGCCCCTCTGGGTACCAGCCTACTGCCTTCTGGTTCTCAAGTAACCTCCCTGGAAGAACTCTGTGGGTTTATGTATTTAAATGCTATACTTCCCGTAGCTGTGTATTCCAGACATTTTCAGATTCAACAAAATATCATTTCAGTGAAGACCAGTCTCCTGTCATCCTTTCTAACAAAACCAGGCATGTTATTATTTAAGTTATACCATAAGACTGAAATGTGTAACCTTTTTCTACAGTAGAATTTATTCATGTTTATTTATGGATGTTTGCAGTTTTCTACAATTACATTTCAGCAAGACTCCCATGTTCCACTTTGGAATCTGCAACTTTTTTATCCTTTTAAAAAAGGATTTAAAAACATTGTTTTTGAGATACCCTCAAGTAGTGGTCAAATTGAAGTTTGCACTTCTTTGCAGTCTGGCAGAGGTTCTGTGACTGTTTTCATAACACCCAGTGTCTCATCCATCTTCCAACCATGTGAAAAAAAAGCATTATACCCATATATTGTGGATATAGCCCTGTCATAGCCAGTGGAAGCCGTACCAGGGATGCTTCTATCTTGCATTTGTACTATTAGCACCACAGTCATTCCTCTTTGGATTGGGGATCAGGTCAAATTCAGGCTTTTGGGCAAGAACACACAAAATCAGAGCAAAGTCCAACTGCTATTTAAATATACTTAAGTAGAATTACAACTATTTTCAACAGAGGTGAGTTTAAGCCAACATCTCAAAATCCAGAGGCTAATTCTAATTTAAATATATGCAATCAAAACCACATTTAATTTGATGGTGATGTTCTCATACTTAGTTAAGAGAAAAATATGCATTATACATATTGATGTAATAACACTTGGTTATTATCTGTATGCTATAGAAAGGCAGAAGAGAGAAAAAATACTGGAAAAAAAAGATCTAGAATTTTTCAGAGGAGCAGCAGAAATATTTATCAAGTCACTTCCATGCAAAAACTTGTTGGATGACTTGGCAACAGCAATTGGGCACTACGCTAAGCAGACATTGTCTGGTATTCACCCACTCTGAGGGCTTACAAAGCATGGCTGAAAAAAACTACTTGGAGTGTTGGAATGTATTTGAAAAAACTTGAGTAATATATCAATTCAGTCCCAAATACAAAAGCATAAAGCCATAGAAATACAATAGATGTAAAGGAGAGGAATCAGAAATGTGCAAGTGATTTCACTGGATTTGAATTACTTCTTTTGGAAATAAAGAAGTGCAAATAACAGGTAAGAACCAGGTAAATTGTTTTGCTGGACAGTAGCAGATTGGTGCAAATGAGACAACAAAACCTGTGGCCATTTAGCGTCATTCAGCTTTGCTCAGCACCTGCAGAATCTAGCTCTTTGTTTCTAGATGTTAATACTTCTGACCCTTTACTTTGGTTCCTTGCGATTATTAATCGTGACTCAAAACACCTCTGACGTGTCATTAAATACAAAAAAGATGGCTTGGCCATATATAGAAACATTGTTTTGCAGGACTCAGCTCTGGATAGACCTTTGTTGCCCCTCAGCTTTCTTTCAATAGGACTTTTTTTTAACAAAAATTAAGTTAAAGAAAAACGTGTCTTTTCACCACTTGTATTTAGCCTTGGACTGTATGTTATATGGTACTATAAAATATGCTGTTCTCCGAGGAATTAATTCACAAATATATTATTAACCTTCAGCTAAAATATATTATTAATCTCGTTGCATTATTCTCTAAAATAATTCCATTCTGTTTCTTTAACTTGTGTAAGTAAGTAGCAATGAACTATAGAGAAAAAAAAAATCAAAGTCTAGAGAAAAAAGTCATAAAGAAAAACATTTATGTTACAAACAACTCATGACAAACACCACTGTACTGATACAAGAAAATATAGAACAGTGTCGCTCAAGACAAGAGTACATCTTCAGTGGTAGAGAGTCTACAAACAAGTCATAGAAAACAAACTGAAAGGACTGAAACTTGATGTCAGTCAGCCATAACTTAACTCAGGCTTAAACAAGCCACCACACTTAAGGCATGACAGTTTTTGTACAGCATCCAAGAGAGCAGTATGTGGCTAGCAATATATTCATCTACCCTTCAGTCCTCAACTCAAATATACAATGAGGTCCATTCCTGGATATATCAAATATAGCTGGCTTTTGGCACACATCTGAAGTGAGACAAAGTCCTGCTTTGGCGTCAGCAATGTCTTACTCTCGCTCTGATAAGCCATAACCAAAAAGACAACTGAACCTGATTTATAGTTCTTTTCATGATAGTAGGTTCAAAACAGATGCAAACATTTCACTCTTCTACTTTCTGATCTTAAAGGATTACTCTGCTCTCTGAGCAAATGCTACGTAGAATGATAAACCCACCATTAAATGAAAAAAGAAAGTTATAGGCTAATAAATTTAATTCTTTTTTGTTTAAATGGGGAAATTGGCAGATTGAAAAATGCTTCTGCCAATTCAGATCCACAGAACATGCTCTTTACAAATTATTCTTTTGATAGCAAACATAAACGGTATGTGAGACACTATAAATTGAAAAGATCAAATGTCATTAAGCTGTGCACTCAATGAGACAGCATCAAAAAAAGCAGCATGTGCCATCATACCAACACATAAATCTCTCAAATTAAACAGTGAAGCAGTAGTAATTTCCCCCTTTTGACTACTGCTGATTGTACGCATGTTTGTCTACAAGCATGACATTATTTGCATGATTAGGTACCTAACTTGTGCATCAAAACCTCCCAAGTTTGGTAAAATCAAAACCATTGCATTAAAGAAAAAGAATCTTAAAGATCAAAACAGTATTTGGGGCATGGATGTGCAGCACATTATAATACACTACTGGGGTGGTTATCTTCAGCCTTCATTAAATGTGCTGAATAGCCTTCAAAGCTTAATTGGCATATTGTGATAAATGCTTACATTCTTTGTTACAGCAGTAATTATTTGAAATGTCAGCTCCTCCTGCAATGCTACTCAAAGAGGCCTAAATAATAAGGGAACTTAAAAATTTAGATTTTCTTTAAAATTGTTACAGGCAAGATCATTTATTCCTTACCAGAGAGCTTTGACCACATTTTATTATTACATTTTGCTGCTGTTATACCTGAAACCTCATATGCTATTGGTGACAATATCTGACAGTTTTATTGCTTATTTTAATCTTATTAAGATAGATAGCAAGTTACTGTATCTTAAAAAATTCCTCTGTATTTATTAATTTCTCAATTTTATCATCTCAGTCAGTACCTCACACTTCGTTTAAAAATAAAGAAATTAAATAATATAAAGAGATTAATTTATTTTTGTCAGAACTACATAAGAGCATTATAGTCTACCAGTAGGACTGCAGGTCAGTACACTAGGATTTCTACTAGTCTTTTTACCCCACACTCGCTATACAGTGCTGAGCAGGTTACATCATCTCTCTGTCCATCTCTGGATTCATCTTCTATATTGGGCATCCTAATAACTTTACAGCCAGTTATTTTCAGTACTCCAAGAGGGCACATCTGGAAGTCATTATTCAGATCCATACTCTTGTTTTCTTGTGAAATCTACAGAACGGTGTCATGATGATTTTAAGAATTTCCTATGGAACTGAAATTGCCAGTCCAACCAGATTAGTTACTTCACCTTGTCTACAGTCCCACACCACTCCTATTTCTTGATAAGTGCCCCAATCATTTCAAACCCAATGTGAGCAACATATGTAATTAATATATGATATTTATAAGGCATGACAGAACTGCAGAGATACCACCGCCCATCCAAAATCCATTTTCACTCCTGTCTTAATTCTGTTCTGACACAAATATTAATCAAGACATCTCAACTTGATGGGAAAATTGGAATGGCCACATGTGTCTTATCAACTGAGAAGTTAGTATTAACTGCTTTTGCACTCATAGCATTTATTCAAGCTTAAAGCCTGTTCTTTTCAGTCTTGTCTCACTTATTAGCCTTTATAAATGGACAAAACAAAACCTACAAGTTTAATTTCTCTTGAATTTAAGACCTGGAATCTCTGTATTATTAGCCTAAATTTTGCTCACATCCTGGTGCTCAGATATAGTCCTCTTAAAGAAAAAAAAAAAAAGAACAGCTATTAACCTCGCTTTGGGTAATTGAAGTCAGGCTCATCTCTATTGAGAGTGGAGCAGAAAAGACAAGGATCAGATTTTAAATATAATGGGTCCAATAACCCATTATTTTGGTCTTACATCAGTAGAACTCAGTTTAGTGCCACAAAGTCATGATATTTACTTACATCTTTAAAAGCATACAGTACTCTCAAAGTACACAACTTAGGAACATGTAAAATTATCACATCCTGCAAAAGTTCATACAGCCTCTCTCATCATTCATTACTGATGAGAAACAGGACAACAGGCACACATCTTCTCTCACTCAATCTTGCATAAAGATATCAGTAAGCCTAAATAGCACAGTCTATTTAAGACAAGGAATTTTAGAAAAGTGAGTAAAATCCTCCCTATTGGAACACATCATTGACTCATACCACAGATTAGTATGCCCAGTGACACAGGAAAAAAATAAAGGTAAAATATAAAATCTAGTTGGTTAATAATTCCCATTAGAAATACTGTATAGAACCCGATTATAAGTTAAGAATAATTCAGTGAAGCAGGTGTTCCATTCTCTAGAGACCACTGCACAAATCCTAGCTTGTACTGATACTTAAAGACACCATCTCACTTCAGAAAGTGCAATCTCCTCTCTGTCAGCTGTAATAGCATTAAGGCTTATAGTTTACAGTTGCATGTAATGCAAAAGGGAATGTGAGAGTCATACAGTTTGAATGTAAATGGATGCGTGGTCTAAGTCAACCCAAAATAATTAGAATCATTCTTTCTGAGCATAAAAAAATTAGAAACACTGCCTTTTAAACCTCCATTTTATTAACCTTTATCAGTTGATGAGATTTTTGAACTTTGCTGTCAGTAGCTAAAGGGTAATGCTTGTAGTGATTGCTGTTTTGCAAAATTATAATTCTTATACCCAAAGATTGGGTTGGATTTATTCTCAAACAATTATCAAGTGGCACTGGGAAAAAACAAACATGTTCTGGCAGCCACATCACAGGGTACACCAGGAGAGCAGCTGCAACTCCTGACTGTCAGCCCTGCCTCCAGAAACCAAATCAAGGTCAGCAAATTGCTTCAGGAGAGAAGGCCATTCCCCTTCTTAGTTATGGTCAGTGCCCCAGAATATAGGTGTGGGACTGTCTGCTCCCAGCAGTCGGCAGCCAAGTCCCTGCTGATACCAGAGACAGATGAGCAAAGAGCTAAGTTAAACCAAAGCCTTTGTGAATTAATTAAATTTGCAGTTACACAGATAGAGCTGATCAGCACTAGGTTGAGTGATACAAGGATAGACCTGCAGATTAACCCTTCCATGTTCTTGCAAAGCTTTATAAAAGCTATCCTTTGGGGAACAACGTATGTGCCTCAGTAGTCCTAGAGGAACAATCTTTCATTACAGCAGTCTTTTAGAGCAATCTTTTAAGAAGCCTCAAACATTTCAGCAATACTGTTATAGACTGCAGGACATAAAGAGAGACAAACAATGAACCTGAAAAGAATTAAGACAAGATGCACTAACCTTGGCTTTTAACTCTAAGGTTTTTGCCTTCATTGAGAAGCTCCACAGAAAGCATCCAAAAAAGTAAACCAACCAACTCTTTCCAGGACATCTCATAATGGATCCAAGACTCACTGAGGGAGTTGGGATGATATTTGGCAGACAGATAGAGCCAAGAAACAGAAAGTTCAGGAGAAGCCAGGTTCTCTGTTAATAAAAGATTAAAAGGGAGAAACTGCCTGAGCAGCTTCTTGTAACTGAGACTGGGCAGCTAGAAACTATCAGGGGGCAAAGAGTCCCCAGATGCAGGGTCAGAGATCCTGAAATAAACTTTGAACTTCAGCAAGAAAGAAGATCTGAGAGACAGCCATTGAAAGAGGATTTTCACCAGCAGGTTGGCCAATGAGAGTTCCCCCCTGCTGCGTTTAGCTGTTTGAGAGGCAAGTCCAACAACACTCATTTCACATAGCAGATTGCAAGTTTTCTAGAAAGTAAAAAGCCCAGAATATTTTTTTCCCCACAAATAAACTTTTCAATATAATTTCTTTGAGGAAGAGGAGTATGTATGTGGTTCTCTGATGGGTGCCCAGGAAAGGTATGCCCACTTGTCTGCATCATCTGCTGTTGGAGTACAGGTAACTTAAACTTTAAAAAAAATTAAAATACATTATCATCCAGAAAGCAATAACTGCCAGCAAAATACCCCAAAGCCAAAGACAAATAACAACTGGTTAAGAAGTGTCAAAGCAGGAAGTAGACTGTGACAGAGCACAGAATTTTGTCAAAAGGATTAACACAGCCATAAAGTACTCCTGAATCATTTCAGTTGCCCCTCTATTGAGGCTCAGCACTACAAAGCAAAGAGAGATGATGCCCTGTACCCAAAGTACTGCCACTATGAAGCACTTGCAATAATAGAAAAATTACGAGCCAAACAGGCACATGGTGACAGCTCTTTCCATCTTCTAGCACAGCCCAGTCACAGATATCATTACTTAACATGGATTCTAGAAAAGAATTTTTCAGTCTCACAGCTACAGTAGATCTGCATTAAAGGATACTTTCCCTAGGTATTTTGCAAAGTGGAGACTGTTTCCTTGCACTGTATATTCAGGTAAAATACATAAAGCTAGGCATACATTCTAGGAGCTGTTGAGAGTGGATAAGCTGCTCAGCTCATTATACCTATTTACAAATCCCAAATCTGTGGAGGCTCTCCTTCTCCTCCAGCAGACCAGCTTACGTAGTCAGACCCACATGTAAAACCCTTATTTATATTGTCTATAGTGTCTTTAATAAAAGGGAGAATGCTGGAATGAAATTACGACTATAAAATTGCATCTGTTGCAAAACAAAATCATGAATGCATCCATCATAAGCACTCCAGATTGGAACACAACTGGAGAGGAATCCAAAAATTTTTCCCTCTTTGTTCCTTGCTTCACCATTTAATCAAAAGTTTCACTGTTGTTTTTTTTCCCCCAATACAATTCTTAGCTTTCTGCTAAAGGACTATTATCAAATATTGGAAGTCCTTTCTGAGGGAAAAAAATAACAACCAACCTTGAGAGCAGTGTAAAAACTAGTAAGTTTACAGGTGGCTGTATTATAGTTATAGAAAAACCAAACAAAGCACAATCCAACAAAAATGAAGCAGGATCAGTATTACTGTTCCAGTTAGAAACGTATACAGATGACTTGAGCTGAGCTATGATATCGTCCAAGCTCTTGAATCTTACTGACTTTTTTTTTTTCCTGGAATATCAGATTTAGGTTGACTTTTAGGCCATTCATACTGTCTTTCCAATGCCTTATTTTCCTTATTGGCAAATCAGACATCAGAATTTTAAAACAGCTTTGGGAAATGTTTTGAATCTACACAAATGCAGTATTATTATTGTAATTCTGGTTCCCTTTAAAATCCTAAGCACCTATGTACTTAAGACAGGCATTTCTAACACAGAACATAAAAGTGAGATAGAAATGTAATTCCTACAAAAGTACCTGCATGACATTTGTGCACCTGTCTCAGAATTTTGCAGCACACAAACCGAGTTTAAAAAAGATAGCTGCAGCAGATCCCAGTCATTAAAAGAAAATGAAACAGTGTTACAGATCAGTAGTGACAATCTAAGCAGAGTGCATTGAAACGTGTATTTAAGAGAAATACACTGTAGTCAAAGCTCAACAATTTATCATGTGTTCTTACCTCACATCTCAATAACTAAGATTCTGAGATTTGTACATTGTGCCTTCTTGCTTTTCTTGAAAAAACATAACCACAAGGGAATAGAAAAGAGAACTAATAGGAAGGGTATGTAGTTTTGTTAAGTCTATACTGGATTGTGGTGGGGTGCTGTGTGGGTGGGTGATGGTTTTTGGTTTGGTTGTTGTGGTTGTGTGTTTAGGTGGT
>JAOXNG010000052.1:5824382-5855858 GCA_028566535.1 Scolopax minor | reverse complement strand
CATTCCAGTGCTTATTAACCCTTTCAGTGTAAAAATTCTTCCTAATATCCAATCAGAAATGATTGGGATGATGGTGAGATGATAGCGCTAAGGGGCTAATCAGGCCACTGGTTTGGCCCTGCATTCCAGCACCTGTGGACCCGTTTGTGATGCTGTGGGTGAGCACTTGGCATTTGAACAGCTCCAGAATCTCACAAACACTTGCCCTGCTGTTTGCAGGGAATTAAACATGGGAATTAAAGTTTTGCTGGTTTTCTGCATTATTTGCTTTCGTAAATGGATATTTGTGTTTCTCTAAAGCGCATCAGTTAACAGATGTGTAGGCACCAGCTCTATTTTGTTAACATTACATAATGCGCAGCATAATGACAGGCTGGCTTCGATTAACAAAGTTGCCAATAACCTTGGCTTTTTTGCATCCATGCTAAAACACTAATTAAAATATCTGTTCAAAATAAATTGTTTCAAAGAGAAAGATTTAGAGCGCTGCTATTTTTACCGACATAATTACATCCTTCTCAGTGAGGTAGAAGGCTTGCAGGTAGGAAAATTTCAGCTACAAAATTATGATTAATTAGCTTCTCTTCTGAAAGATGTATGGGGGTTCAAATGTACATGAAGGCTGAGTATCATCAGTTTGGGGGTGCTGTAGAGATACCGTGCCCTGAAATCACTCCCTCCTACTCACTGACTGCTCCCCCACTGCTCAGCACCCCTCAGGAAGTTCATAACGCTCTCTGCCCTGTGGGTAAGGTGTAATCAGAAAAGTAACTCAGAGCTTTGTCACCTGTAACATAGAGAGTCCAGGCAAACTATCCCAATCAATTATATTCTTTACAGCAGCCTCTAAAACTAGATTGACGGAGGCTTTATTCCTCTTTCTCACAAAAACATGTCATACTGCTTGAGAAATAAAAGGTCACATAACTGGGGGGAAAAAATCAAACTGCCTTCAAAAATGTTAATCCTAGTAGTTAGGGAATGATTTTGGGTAAGACTACTAAAAGTGTGTTAAGTCAGGGTTTCACTCTGCTATTACCCTCCAATACAAGTGTAATGCAAACTATTTGAGTCTGTATTGAATATCTGAAGTATTTTAGAATAAGGTTGTTTAACTTTGTGTCCAAATTGACATTCCATATGCACATATAAAGTTACGAGCACTCATAAAACATTTTTGCACATCTGTGAAAAAAACAGCCTTTTAAATCCAGATTTCTTTCTGTCCATGAGTGTATTGGTTCCTTTTTTCTGGTCTCCCAAGGTGCAAAGTCCCAGGACAGCTAAGTGTGTCAGCTTCCAGAGAAATAACCTTGAAGCATTTTTAACTTTTACTGTGCTAAGTACTTTTGTCCTTTTTGGCATGAAGCAATTCTATAGCTTCCTTCTCTTCAACTCTTAGCTCCTTCCATCTGTTCTGTTACTGTAAGCTCAAAACAAAGGTGAAGGTAACAGCAGTATTACTTGACAAAGCATTACATCTTGCTGTTTGGAGGTACATTGGCTGAGATTTAGCTCTCAATGACCCCAAAGTTGAAATAAATTTATTCCAACTCCCTGGAAAAAGTGGCACTTAGAAGATGCTTAAAAACTAAGAGGTTACATCGCATCCGAACTTGCATTTTTTATTTTTGTTTTCCATTATTCAAAAATCTTTATATTTGTGAGCATAAATAACTTTCTCATTACTGCTGGCAAGGACAGATGACAATGTTATGAACACGATCATTTTTTCTACTGATGTTTTCAGTAGACATACTACTCTGTCCTTTCTCATTTTTTTTAGTTACTCACCATCTCAGCTTCTCTCCCACACAGTCCTTCCTGCACATAAAAACATTCTTATCTTTTCAAAGAATTCTGTCACAGAAGTAAATATACATGATTTATTCATTTGTGATGACACGAGTTACCTGGTGGTAAAATGCCCTTTCATTATTTCAAAAGGATGCAGTGTTTTATTTGAGGTCAACCAGTAAGTGCTTACACAGGAAAAGCTCTAATGGGAAACAGCCCTTGAAGACTAAATGTTCTGTTGATTAGTTATTCACTATGCACTGAGCCACCTGCTTCCACAAGGTCCAATTTCCAACATAAAAATACTTTTCTTTCAAAATTTGCTTTCTTACAATTCAATAGCCTGTTTGCTTGATTTTACAGTTGCTGCTCCAGGATCCCTCTGATTTTGAATGAATTTCAATCAGTAATTATGAGTGGGTATCATCTGTTAAGCCAACATTTTAGTTACATGTCCTTTTTCAAATCTGTACACAATTATTTTACTAACGCAGCTTCAGAAAATGCAAATACTTTTTTTATTTATTATTTGAAGCATTTAAAAATCATCCAAAATAAAGGTCTCCTGAGCACAGGAAGATTTTCTATTATTCTGAGAGCTCAGAGGAAAGTCTAAATGACACCAACTCATCCCCATTTCCCACTGACACATGAAACATTTGAGTCTATGGAGACTTAAAACTCACAGCTCTGCTGTATGTATCAAATCCATGAACAAGATTCAGTCCTACAGTCTTTCTGTTCATTTGGCCCAGTGATTTTTGAGAGGGTGGCACTACAGGGCTGGGGAGAACTAACATTATCCCTGACACACACAACACACAAATTCAAAGCATTTATCCATACATGCTGTATACAAAAATTCCCTTCATTCATCCCTGTGCTTAGAACTGCAGAACTCTATTTATCAAGTATTATTTGGCAATACCTTTTCCTCCCTTACTACATTGTCAAATGAAAATCCTTATAAAACTTTATACGTACATTAATAGTTCTTGCAATTAGTCCTCTTCTATTATAAATACCATGCATTTTTAATTAGAATTTATGCATGTCAGAGGAGAGAAAAATGTAGTGTGCTTAAATGACTGGTACTTGTTTCCTTTAGTGTGGACTGTATCTTTAATATCATTAAGATTATATTTTAAAGAACTGGTGTATGCATAAATCTAATGTCTTTAAAAAGTTAATCAAATGCATAGGGAAATAATTTGTACAGCCTGTCTTTCTGAGCTTGAATGTATCCCACACATTAAAAAAAAACCCAAAAAACAAAACAGTGAAACTTCTGAATTAATGAAGAAGGATCAGGCTCTTCTGTAGAAACTCAAAAGGGAAATTGCAATTGTTCTTAAAGTTGCTAAGTGAATTTTAGTCCCCAGTTCTGCAATTAAGTGCCAATTTGATGCAGAATTCTAACAAGGTCAATAGGGAATGGAACTCCCTAGAAGACCAGGTTTACTTAATATTTTGCCTATTAGTAAAAATTTGGATGAGAATTTTTTGCCATTCTGATGGACAAACCCACCCTTGTTGGACAATCAGAGGAACCTCACGAAAACTTTGATAATCAGGGTACACACAGCTCTGGCTCTCTCCAGGCCCAAAGGATTTGGACTCCTTCTGTCTCCTCTTGTCTCCCTTTCCACATTAGAAATCCATTATGAAATCGCAGCACTGTCCAACGTAAGAGGATCATTTTCTGATGCTGTGTTTGATGCTACAAGCCAGAATGTCTCGGTGATTCAATCTATATACCTCTCCAAAAACCAGGCGCATGTTGCTTTTGATATCCTTTCCTGCTAGGGCTAACATCTTTGTCCTACCCAGCAGTTCAACAGCTTTCAGTTGTAGAAGCCTCCTTCAGTGCCTGATATGGAGGAAGTTTTGCAGTTGTATAGTATTTCTGGCAATCTGGAGACCCAGACTGTTGTGTCACTGCTCCTACCCTTCCTAAAAGCGAGGATGCATCTCTAAAGAGTTCCTTATCCCTTCTCTGTTTGAAATGGATTGGCAGATTCCTTACTTAACAGTGATACATCAAAAGCTCTCTCAGTTGGCATGCCATTTTCTTCTCATTTTCATTAGCTTCCCTTGATAGATCCTTACTCAAAATATGTGGGTTTTCTAGTTGCTTCTATTTGCTGTACTGCTGTTTACAGTGCCAACTCACTGCTATGAGAATATTTTACAGAAACAGATAATTCCTGCCATAATGAATTTACATTGTGTGCATTCACTTATAAGAGTAAAGTTTTCCAGCTTGTCTGCTGTTAGACAAGGTGAAGGGCTGGCAGGAAATTCAAGATGAAGTATCTTCCAGCATTGCACTTCACTTTCTCTTATGAGTCCATATTTGTCCTTCACTTTAACATTAACTTCCATTACGTAAATCAGCTAAACTCACTTGATCTCATCAAGACAAAAATAAAATTAAATATGCCATGAGAAATATCCATTTGTTCTTGCATGTGCTTTGAAGTACGCATTTTGGCTCAGGTTTCACAAGGATTTCTTCATCTTCATTATTGACCTTCTAACTTTTGAACATTCATAGTTCATATTTTCAAACTATTTCTTGTAATCAAGGTGACGTTGTGCCAGAAGCTGGGTTCTACTGAACTATGCACATCATGGATTATATGATGCGTTTAATGCCCCCTAATTCCAGAACACATCTTGAAACTACATAATTGCTATTGGTAATCAGGCAAAAACACATCCCTGCCAAGGAACAAATGTAAATTCTATACTAAACTCCAAGTTCAGCTAATCTTTTGGGAGAGAAAAAACTTAACTCAAAAATCTCACAATAAGATAATATTTTCAAAAGGATATCTTGTATGTTCAAAGCCCATTGTACAAAAGCAGTAACCCATCAAAATCTATTAAAAAGACTTTTTCTTTAGTCAGAAAACATTTGGTTCCAGAAAGAGAGACCTACAATTGAGTAATTCCGTGTATGTGAGTATTTTATTTATAATATGTACAGTAATAGCAAAGAAATACCCTATCATTGTCTTTTGGCAAATAATAAGAAGCAATATATTCTAAGAGAACTTAGTTAAGTAGTAGACATCTGTATTTGGCACTAACTTCCATTGAAACAGTTTATATTTCACTTTTCTCAGTGTTTTAAAGTTACTATTTTTGCAACCTATGACAATGATCAGAACACCAAGGTGGAATGATTTTAAAGGACATTTTTAACTAATATTAGCTAAAATTAATAGCCCCTTTGATTTTTTACTTTGTCCACAGCAACATTAAATTAACACAGCATACACAGAGCTCAGACAGCAGAACACCAAGTGAATAGATGTTATGTTGCTTAAACCAATACCAGTTTGACCTTGCCCTTTTTTCTTCATACATCCTCCAGCACTCCCAGCAGTGGAGAAGATGCTGTAAGATAATATATAACAATCCAAACTCTGGGTCACATGAGTTTCGATTTGCTTAATCATTACATTAGTCTTCCTTTCTTGTATGCTATGGCAATCATTTCAACACCTGTGTCCTTACTACAGCATGTAGCACATATTAGAAGGTGACCTAACCAGCCTACGGGTTTCATTTCTCTATTTAATTCTCTCTTTTTCTTTCCTTCTCACATCTTTAACACAATTTTATGGGAACTTAATTTCTCCATTCCCAGTGTTATCTCCCCCAGATCAAGAGACTGATCACAGGATCTCATGCTTCACAGACTAAAGTACAGAGTACTGCTTGCACCCCAAAAATTTGCATTTTGAAGTCAAGTCAAAGCAGCAAGCAGATAGAAACAGGAAGGAAAACATATTTAAAGAAAATGTATAGTAGCCATTCTGGAAAACATTACAGTATCAACAACCCACAATACGTCAATTTCTTCAACTTGAACACTTTTCAATAAGGTTTTGGATGAAATAATGAGATAAACATTACTCTTTCAGCTTAGTTATATGAAAGACAAATGAAAATACTGCAATCCAGAATACAAGATTCGGCACTTAAGTGCAGGTATATAGGAAGAAATCCCAGCCTCAGTGAAACACATGCGGGTTTATTGCAGGTTTTTGTGAAGACAATATTTTTAACCTTCATCTTCATGCCAGTCAAGAGCACAAAACAGGGATTTTAATCTCAAGTCTTGGTTTGAATTTGATTATGCACACACATTCTATTACACCAGCCTACTCTAAAATGACTCTCGGCTTCATTCCAAAGTACAAAAGAATTTGGCTGTCATGCCGTGGGGAGGGAGAAAGGGAACTGGAAGCAGAGGAGTGCTTAGCCCAAAGTTTCCACTTCTAAATATCTCTGTGTTATGAGAAGAGAGGCAACAGCTATTCACGCAGAAATCTTCCACTTTTTTTCAACCTGTCTCAACTTTTCCCCTTTGCAGAAGCAAAAGGGAGGTCAGCAGCATTTTAGCCACTTAGAGCTTTCATAGCTCTTACAGATAAGATACAGTACACAAAGAGGAACTCAGGCTCCCTTAATTTTATCACATTCTATACCTATGCAGCCAGATTCTGATGGCCCCACACTAAGTACTTGGAAGTCAGTGGAGCAACATATGGAGTAATAAGCACAATAGGAATCAAAGACTGCAGTATCAGTCTTTGCTCTGTAGCGTTTTGTGCTCCTGTGACATTTTAAGAAAATGTTTCTGAAGTGTACGTTATATACTTACCATTTTCTTAACCAGTTCCAACTAGAGAACTGAGCTTTCAGATACTGTAAAATGGCATTCTTGCTGATATCTTCAGTAAGTTAAATATCTGCATAAAACATTCTATAGACTATCTTATAATTTTTAAAATGCTTTATGTAAATGTTTTTGTATATTGAATTGCAAAGTAATTAACTGAAATACCCCCACATTAATTTTAATCAGCTCACTGTGGATGAAAGGAAAGTTGTGATTTTGTTCCCTACTCTTTCCAAGTGCTTGTCAACCCAGAGAGACTGGCTCCAGCTTTCCTTTGGCAACACATTGGTTTAAGTCAGGAGGAAGCAAAGATCAGAAGAATAGATCCAGCATAAAATTCATGCAAGTGAAAGAGAATCAGTGCTGACCTGTTCAACAGAAAATATTAGAAAAACATACTTTTATTTGTCATTTACTTATTTATGTAGCTACCTTCTTTTTACATGTACTTGAAGAGGGCATTTCAACTCTGGTGCAAGATTTTGAGTGAAAACTCAAGCTAAAATTCAGTTAAACAGTCATTCATACACTTTCATCATGGAAATGATTTTTAAAGAGACTGAAACTTCTTCACTTGGTTTACTTTAGAGATGTGTCATTGAACTGAAGATAATCCTATTATCATTAAATCTCCTGTACGTAACAAAATAAATACTAAATTTCAAAGTATGTTTATTTTAAAGGCAGTACTGTTTGAAACACTGGTATCACATCATTTTAATGCGGCACAGCTTTATTCAGCAGTCTAAGTCAACCAATATCAGACATAATTATTTTAATACAATAGCATTAGGTTGAAATACTTCTTACTTTAGTCACTTCTAATGCTTTCATGGCTCACCCTGAGGCTTGCCTGCATATAAGGTGTCTTTAAAGAGAAAAATATATATAAGGCTTGGGTTATATCAGCTCCCACATGGCCACTCTTTAATAGCTATGCTGAACCTGCCCAGTGCTATAATACCGCACAGGCAAGTGATCCACGGAAAAATACAAGATGTGCATATACAGCAGGGATATCAAAAAGCACATTCAGTTGCCCCACATGCTTATTTAACTATCAAAACTTAATTTGAAGCAGATATTACAAAAGGTTTGCAGAGAAGAACACAATTGTTAGTCACAGATTAAGTCTTTCCAGACCTGCTAGGTTTGTATTCAGTGCCCAAGGCTGACAGACTGCTGAAATTTTTCAGCCTTCTCTTTTCTTCCTTCACAGCCTTATCTCCACAGCACTTTGCCTAAGGCTACCACCATTTTCTTTGCTGATTCTTCATCTTAGATATGGGGGAAATGGGCAGTGGGGGAAACAGGGAAGAAAGATTCAACTTTTATTAATTTATTTATATATATTTTTTATACAGTGCTCATGAGTAATTTCACAAAAGACAGTGTAAAGCCTGCTCAGGTTCAGATCTGCCTGGGCCTTACAGAGGTTTTGAAGAACCTAACACTTCCCCTCTTATTTTGTAGCTTCCACACAGGCATGTTCATGCTCCCAGGAGGACACACTTAGCACACTGAGAAGGAAGAAGTTCAAAAGAAAAGAGAGGGCTCTGTGACAAGAGGGTGTCAGCTGTGGCAGGAGCAGCAAGGGACCAGGAGACCAGTGTGCACTTGGGTCTGTGATACCTGAAGTCAGCCAGGAGCTGCCCACCTTCCCTTTTCCCAGACAGAGCCTCTCTCTCTACACAATAGATACAGAAGATGCACAGCAGGGTACAATTCTGTTTTCCCAGTACCAGAGCTCCTGCAGATCTGCTGATTCCTGCAATAGATCACTCCTCGATTTGGCTATTTTAAAGAAAAATACATCTCCTTTTTAGCAGAACTTTTGGTATTAGCTGTTTTAAAAACAAGCAGCACGATGAATGCAGTTCCTCCTCATCTTGCCAAAGGATCATACTGTTAAAAGTAACCGATTCCTATGACAAGAACAGAATTTCCAGTAAGGTCTGAGGACAAACAGAAAGGCATATATGGCACAGGCTAGATTTTTGATTCCTTCTCTTTTAGCTGTCATTGCAAAGCTGCTTTTTCATTTGCCTAGCCAGTGTTGGAGAAATAAGAGAATTTGTCTCTCCTGCCAGTCCAAGGGATCTCTGGGACACCAGGCAGCCTGTTCACATCCACCATACTTGGCAGAGGAGCTGGTTTGCTTCCATTGTCACCCTGATCAGTATTTTGCAAAAGACTGTACTTCTCAATGGGGCTCTGCACTAAAAGAAGCCCCAGAAGGGTTAGAAGGCATATTTCTGATCTGCAACTTTTTTTTTTACAAAGTTGTCAAAAAGGTGCTTTTTGATATTGTAGAGGTTCTCTCCCTCTATAATGAGCAATCCAGGATACCTGTCAGCCCCAGGAATACTCTCCATTTTAACAGGCAACTGTAGCAACTCAAAAAAAAAGAGGTTTAAACAGGGCTTTTGCAAAAGCGTTGCATGTGTTATCAATGAATACCCAACGACAATTCTCTAACTGTACAGATCAATCGAGATATGCCAAAATATGGATGAAAAAGAAATTGAACCAGAGAAACTGCTTGTAATTTAGCATTAAGTGATTTTACTCAGTATAGGTCTCCTCACTGTGTAAATGAGGATATCTTTCTCTTTAAGCGAGTCTGTTAGCTCTCAGAAGGAAAAGGGTTAGCAGAAGAAAATCTTTTAAATTATTTAACTACAATTCAGATTTTTAAATTTATAGTCAGCTTAAATTCTCCTTTATCTCTGCACCTTCTTTGTGAGAGTTGAAACAAGTCACTCAGGGGAACAGCATTTCAGGAAAAGCTCATTAATTTGGTCTGTTTTTTTTCATTTTGCCAAGTCCTGTGAATCATAATCAAATTCTGAATGAAGCTACTGTAGAGATTCAGCTAGCTCAGCTTTTTAGCCCTCTCACTCCAAGCGAAGAGTTTGATCCACAGAGAAGAAAGGAGTCAGGCAAGCCTAGGGAAGGAAAATTTGGCTAATTGAGTTACGCTGTGTTCAGAACCAAGCTAATGTTCCCAGTTGATATGAGTGTAATCCTGACATAAGAAGCCTGGTGATCAAATGGAGGAGATAAACATACAGCCACTTTTTCAAAGGGTGCTAAACTCCCCAGCTGTTTCCCTGTTCTACAAGGAACTCTCAGTGTTCAGTACCTTTGAAGACAGGCTCACAGCACCATCTATGAATTTAGCTGGGGGAAAAAGACAAATCAAAAATCCCCTAAGAATGCTCATACAGTTAATTAGCATAATCCACTCAAACAGGAAGGGCCTAGGGAAAAAAAAAAAAACAACAAAACTGGAACCAGGAAAGAGAAAGAACATTAATTGAAGGGATTGGGAGAGGGGATGAGTAAATGTAATTTGTGCAGAATTTGTACATTACAGGCGCACAATACTTTCTTTCATAAAAAACATGTATCAGCTGTAGATTACTTTGCTCTTTATGAACTTGGACTGTGTTAGTCCTAGTTAAAATGCTGAAACTCACTTGAAACCTATGGATGCTGCTGGGAGGTCAAGAGGAGTTATGTCAGAACCTCTTATCCTCTATGTGTAGTTTGCTTGTCTGTGTCCTCCTGAACCTTATTAACTTCTCCCAAGCCATATGCAGGTACTGCGGCTCCCTTTTGGGAATGCAGAAATGGACTTAAACTTCCAGAATTTAGACTTTCTGTTGTAGAATGAATCAGACATCTCAAAAGACTGTCAAAAAATTCAGAATTGTTTTTCAGACACATTGAAACATTAAAAAAAAAAGAAATCAGCAGAACTGAGCTAATAAACCATTTTCTACATCAAGCAGATAGAAGAAAAAGCCAAGCATGTAATTCAAAATATATAAATGCATCAACAAGACTTAAATATCAATTCTAGTCTCTTTATTTCTTTATTTTCAGTGAAATTAAATTTCACTGAAATTCAACTTTATTTCAGGAGGAGAATAAATCACTAAGTGCCTTATGAAATGCTAAAGTGTTATTCTGTCATTTAACTACAAGGAAAACTTATTTGAAGGTGCCTAAGCTCAGCATACCTGGGTGATTTTCCTAAAAGCAGAGTAATTGGAGCATTGAGCTATCGCATTTTAGCCACATCCTCACTGTACTCATTGGGGAGAACACATCAACACTGCCAGCTTCTGCCTGATGCAAGTGACAAGCCAGGAAAAAAACTTTTGAACCTTACAGGGAGAAGAAATGAAATCCAGGGAGCATGACACAACCAAGGCAAAGAAATTACATATACATTAAAAAGGAAAAAGAAAGACCACTGGAAATCATCATACTCTCCTTTGTAAAATAGGTGCAAAAGCACTGAAAGAAATTAGCATTATCCAGGCATGACACTGACTAGAACGACTATTGCATGGAAGGAAATGCATTAGCAGGAGGTGTTTGGGTGGCCAATTTTTCGATAAAATGAATTCTGAGAAGAAAAAAAAACAAACTTAAAAGCATGCTTTTAGAAAAATCAAAACAACATAAAGGCAGTTTTTTTTCCTCATAACCATAAATATTACAGTCTCTCTACTGTCACGTCTCCCATTTATGTAACTGTGAGCTGTAACATGAATTATACTTCGATTCTACACAACATTATACCAAAAGTAATGATGTTTTCCCTAGCATTACAGGCCAAACATAAATAGGTATTTGATACAGTTCACACTCAAGTCCTGTTCTGTGTATCTGCTATGTGCAGACAGACCTGCAACCAGAAATTCAAGAGAGTAAATAAGACGGACAAATTCTTTTTGAAAAGGGGGGAATACTAATGTTTTAATTCTGTCTTTACTTCTGCAAACATGAAATAAATCATGACCAAAATCACTTCATTTTTCTTTGTAACTCTAACCTAAGAACTTATTTCTGCATTTCTCTGGAGCTGAAAGTGCTAAAAGGGACTGAGGCTGTACATTACCATGCTGCTGACAAAGATTACCCACACTGAAAAGGGACTTGATACCCAACTGTCAGATCAACCTCTCTGGATAGATTTTTCAGGTGCAATACAGGTAGACACACTGTTAGTAAACTTGCTTTAGGTAAAATTGAACTTGGATTGGATTTTGCTGTTAGCTATCATCTTACTAGGAAGTAGCAAATCACTTAAATAAAGGCTTGAGGCTACTTTGGGGACTACATCCGTGCATAGTGGGTGAACAACATATAATCCTCATAAAGCCATTTTTGCTCCTCTTGATTTCAAGGAATCACTTCAGCCTCGGTAACAGGTTGCCACTAAACCATATCATTTAAATGATGTAGGTGAGAAGTAGTTTAACAGAGAAATAACTTGAACATCAGATTGGAAAATAATTTTTCTTTAAAAAGGTATTTCTATCATTAGAAATATTTCTATAATTAGTAAAAAGCATACATGGAGACACTAGAATAGCCACATTCAATCCACCTATGACAAAAAGGAGTGGAGAACTTGCCCCACTTGCCCCAAAGCAATTTTTCTAATTACTATAGAAGTGAAATTCTGTTAGAAAAATTCTAACAGAAGGTACCCATTTCCTTGCTTCTTAAAAGCTCTAATTCACAAGCCAAGGAATCTTAAAGTGAACAGGAAAATATTTAATAAGAATACTTACGTAAGTTTTAGAGAACCAGTTGAATAAGAATCATACAACTCTTATCAGTAAGCTTTTTTTTTTAATATTTTCAGTATCAATAAGGAAGTTTTGATAATTGTTTTGTGACAGATAATGACAAGTCCAAAAGCTGCCTCACCCCTGCTTTGGGAATTGGGTCAAAAAAGTCAAAATGTTTGTTAAATTGGTAAGTAAATTACTTGACTTACCTGTCATCACTCCAAATTGATTTGACTATTATTTTCCAAGCTTATAGATAAAAAGATGTTGAAATAAGGCAAGCCACCTGGAAAGGGAAAAGACAAAGTCTAACTTTTGAAAAGATTATGCATACAAGAATATCTGCTGTGACACCATCTTTTTACTCCTTCGATCACCAGTGAATATTAACTTACCACATGCATAATCCCCCTGTGTTTATAATCATATTCTCCAGCATGAAAAGCCAATTACATATAAAGATTAAACAATGCACTATATTTTCAGTGAAGCAGATGGCATATATTTCTTTCTAGTATACTTATAAGTGCATTGCCAAGCAACTGTGACACAGACACCTTGAATTTCACTTTAAGTCTATGCAAAGCCACTGTAGTCAGTTCAATCAAAAGCTCCCTAATCCCATTTGTTTAGAATTTCGAGCATTAATGCATGTATTTGCACTTGGAATAGTACAAGTGCTAAATGGTTTGTGCAACATCACGATATATAGAGACTTATATATTTGTTTAATTTATTTGAAAATTATTTAATTTTCCTTTTTTATAATTCCATTTCTACTGTGTGTTTGCACTTTGTCTAAGAAACTAGATTATCTCCTTCTTCCTCACTACAACAAAATTTTACTTGATATTGTGGAAAAAAATTCTATGACTGGAGATTAGGGAAAGTAAGAAAAGAAAATAGGATAGATTAACCTAATATAGCATTGCCAAAAATGTCAATAAAGACAGAATAGTCACTGCTTTTGTAATGCACACAAAAAGAGATTTGTGTATCCTCAGAGACTTCTTTAATAGGAATATTCTGTACCAGAAAAGAAATTCAGAACCATGCCTTGCACTTAGTTATGCACTAGCTGAGGTTTTTGTCATGATAAAAGATTAAGTTGAGCTTGTAACAAATAATAGACCTATCAATGATAGCTCTTCATAAAATAGAAGAATCAAAAAGAATGAGAGGATTTATTAAACAGAAAATAGACAAGATAAGACAACAACTGATTAACACAAATAACAAAGCCAGACAGGAATACTATTTAACAATAGAGTGTATTGCAACTACTGGCTTTCACCACTTCTGCCACTGGCCTTCGAAACAAGACAACTGACTAGCTTCTGTCCCCCAGGCTCATATCCCATCTAGCAGATTGTTCAAAGCTATGAAGTTCTTATCTTTCAGTTTAGACTATGGAAGTATTAAGAAGTTTACATGTATCTTTTCTTTCACACTGAGGTCAGGCTGACAAGTCCATAACTCCTCAGAATCTCAGAATGGGCACCACATTGGCTAACCTCCAGTCAACTGGGACCTCCCTGGTTAGCCAAAATGACACAGCTGCAGGCTGTGATATTTTACAGACAACTGCTCTTGAAGGTCACCCCTAAATGAATGGAGTTACTCACCAACAGTCTAAGGATGTAGAAAACCTATTAGCACCATCAGATAGAAGAATATGAAATAAATGGTGCAGATCAGCTTGTTCCACAAAGTACGCATATGCAAATATCAGTATCATGCAAGCGTGTCATGGAAAATGTTCTTTCTGAATAAAACAGGCTGTATTTTTAAAAAGCTTTTGCAAGTGAAGCTCCTTGAAAATTAGTTCTAAAATTAGAATTTGCTTAAGTCTGATTTAAAAGTTTTTTGAACAAAGACAATATTGCTATATATTAATTGACAGCTTTCTCATCTTCAAAGACACAGGTATGTGCATATTCGTTATCTTCACAGACATGATCATTTTCTTGTAGCTCTTCAAAACAGTTTTTAAACTTGACTAAATATATATCATATTGCATTCAGATCTTCAAAAATTAAAATTAATTAGTAGTTTTCCCTTTTATAATGTGTGCAGAAAAAACTTGGCAATAGACATGGTGGCCAGTACTGAAGAAAAGGCAGAACTCATGCATGTGTAGGTTTGGTTTTTTCTCCCATAATTTACCCTGAAAAGGCAACTATCCTAAAGGCAGCAAATGCTGATACTAAAAGTACATCATCCACTTATTTGGGCTTATTTTATTTTCCAGGAACTTTGTAAGTTAATTACTATGACTTCAATCTTTATTTGCGTTGAAACACATCTTTTGCTTCCAAGTTCTTCAATGGTCTTCCTTTAACATCCTTAAAAGGTCAAATCAAATCAATTCATCAGAACGGGAATGAAGAGCTGGTTGCACATAATCCACTTTTATCATGGAATACAGATCTATTTTCTCCAAAGACATTTTTATTCTAAGGCCTCAATGTATTCCTCTCAGATCCTCTAGCAGGATTCCTCATCATCTACTAAACTACAAACAACTATAAATGCAAATTATTATGTCTGAGACTAGTTATATTTGAACCTCTCAGATGTTGCATAAACATTCCATTAAAGGCAAGAAGAATTTTCCTCATCTTCAGAACAACTTATAATTGATTAGTTAGTCCCTACACTTCAAAAGCTGCTCTTCTAAATTCTTTCTAGTGTAGAGTGCTTCTATAGAACATCTAAAAGTTAAAGATAACAATTGCAGAATACCTGAAAAATGGCCTCTCCCTAGGAGTTTTCTTTCAGGCTCAGGAGTAGCTAAGGCAGTTTGAGAAGGAAAACAATCATGTCATGTTGGCGATACCTCAGTCTCTATTAATGCAGCACCAGTAACCTCAGTTTCATCCACACAGCACTTTTTGGTTCTGGCTGTATTATATTTGCTATGTGGAAAGGCAAGAGCTTTTTGACCAATTGCAGTTCAGTGTGGTCATCCTTGTTTTCTTCCATTTTTAATATAACATGCTTTATATTTCAAAATTTAGGAGATTGTTTCAGGGAACAAACAGTTTCCTGAACACTGGAATTAATGAAGCCCCATTTCCAATAGATATGAGTCTCTTGATCAATTGCCTTTTTAAACTGAATTATACCATTTTTTTTCTGACACTTTCATATACCTATAGGATTTTTATAGAAAAATATGAGCTGCCAACCTTGGCTATGGACATAAGGTGACAGCATCAAAAATTATTAGGGGAAGAACTTGAAAGCATTCCTACCATGTCTTTCTATCAAGTATGTTTGAAATAGATCTTGGAGTCAAGGAGTCCTGATATCTGCATCTATCTGTGCCACACTCCTGATTTTTTAAAACGTGCCTTTAATGATAGCAGTATAAGGAATACCACATATTTTTTTTGCCAAGAGATAGTACTAGGCTCCATAGTGAATCACCTCAGAATAGTTTCCAAGTCCTTGGAGAGGCTGAAGAAAACAAAACATTTCCTCAGGGGACTGTTACCTTTTTCATTTAGGAAGGCTTCCTTACAGGCCTGAGACCCTGGGGACATTACCAGGAAGCCTGTGATCCCAAGGGGACTCCTGAAAGCGATTTTGCAGACTTCTCTAAGCTTCACTGGCTGCCGTAATGATCTCTCAGCTGAGTTCCATTGTGAGCCTTGCTCAGCCACCCCACACTGCCTTAGACTTCCCGTCAAGTTTTCTGACTTGTGCAGATTTTAGAAGCTGTTCTGATACTCAGGGCTCCATCCACAGACTCAGCAGTAGACAGGCTGTGTTTGAGATGATGTGTCCCTGAGATGTCAAAAAACATCCTTCTCAAGAACTGTACCACTCTTGACTCTGTGTATTTTATAAGCTGTTTACTCCTCCCCTCTCTTACCTCTTGTACACAGCTATATTTTTATTGTCCTTCCTTAGATTCAGTTAGTCAAATTATAGTCTTAATATACACCTAAATCAGATCACAGAACTGCTCAAGCCTTTTCTATTAAGCTTCAATCAGGCATATTATACTCTGTATTACCAGCTTTCCACAGTGCCACATCTTCTCCCAGTGTTGACCTCCAAACTTTTTTCCTATTTCTCCTATCAGTCATTTGTCTATTTTACTATAGACTCTTAATTCCTTTAAATTGCTGTAGAACTATCTAGCCTGCTTTCCAATTCCAGTTCATCCATCCTCTCACCGTTACTTGTATTTTCCATCAACAATCCTTTACCACTATATTTTTCTCTACTTTAGAGCACTGGCTGCAAGGAATTTATCAAAATCAAATGATAGGTGTCATCTCAAAGCATCTCATATTGCTGTTTGCAAACATTTAGGGACAGAAGTGCTAAAATATTGGGAAACAGTTTTCTTTTCATATAGATTTACAAAGGTTCAGTGCAAAGCCTCTTGACTCCATCTATATTCAAAATTATCAATCCTGTTAACGATTTTTAAATACTCTCTAAATTGACACCCGTAATTCAGCATCCGGTTCTGGTGCTTCATGATGGAAATGTGAAATGTGTAACGTCTTTCAGATGCAGATTCTTTTGTCTCACCTCAACTGCTTAATACCTGAATAGAGTCCAGTCCTACAGAAAACAAATTATAGCCATATGATTATTATTCTAGCTTTTAGTGTTGCATGTCAGCCTGTCTGTGGTTAGGTGTCACCGTGAAGTGAATAGTTAGGCACACATTGAGAATGTAATGTATTGCTTTGTTTTAACATGGTTTTTCATTTTAGGTACACTTTATCCAGGACATACCCTACTACCTGGACATGTTTCCTGTTTCTCCAGGTTGAAGAAGCATTTTTAAGAATTCTTTAAGAATGTCCCTTTTCTGACTCACAAGGTTTTTTCAGGGCTTTTAATTGAAAAGGGATCTGAAATTTTATTTTCTCAGATTCTGCACTGACAGGAATTTATATCAGCAGAGGTTCATTCAGAGGCTGATACATGAGCAAAGAGCTGGCTTGGCCTCCCACATGAGCTTACACATAAAAAGCCTCAGTTCATTGTTACCTTCTCTTACCCCCAGGGAATGGACAATAACCCGCCTTGTGTCTTGCATCTTCAAAATACTCAGTTTCCCCAAAACCAAAATATACCTGGTTTGAAATAATTTTTGTTAGTCTGTTTACTCTAGTCAAATTCCTCCATTTCTCTAGACCTATATTAGAAATGTTTGATAAAATTTTATTTCTTTTATATTGTTTCAAGCTACTCAGTTCCTTGAATAAACCCAATAACAGACAACCCAGCCCCAAGATTTCTATTTCCCAGTACATAATACTCCTTCTCTTCTCTCTATGCTTTCTGAAGACCTTGGCTTCTCAAAAACCTTTTGAGGCCAAATGCAACATTTAATCCTCATTGGTGCTCATAACCCTCATTGATTTATAACTCATTGTTTGTTTCATATTTGTTGTGCAGTTAATACATTTTACAGGAGAAAGTACCATTTGATTCATTTCTGATGTCTGATTTTACTTAGGTTCAAATTCTTAGCGCTAAGCTCATCTTCTCAACTACGCACTCCTCTTAAGAAAGGGAGTCTTTTTTTTTTTTTATCTGAATAACACAAATTCACAAGTGGCTTCAAGAAAAATCAAATTTGGAATCAAGCATGTCTTATTTTGTAATCCAGAAGCTATCATACTTCCTCGAGGAGGAAATAGGAAAGATCAAAAGCAGTTTTGCAGTATTGTAACAAAATAAACTACTGAAAGCAACTCAATAAGTTTAATACTAATTGTCCACAGAGCAGATTAAATTGGGCTTATACAGTGGCAGGAACTGATGCAGGGGGAAGAAGAGCTCTTCTGCAGATATTCTGACAAGAAACTCATAACATAAAAGGAAACTACCAGAGAAGATAAGATGAAATGTTATTTTGAAAGTCATTATAACTGTTTAGGGAAAAACAACTTCAGACCACAATGAATTACCCCCTACCAGGTGGTTAGGTCCTGAGCTGACAGAGACAATACAAAAGCTTGAATTCAAGATAAAATTTGAGTTTAAGCTTTAAAGTTAACTTTTGATTAATCAACTTTGCTGCACACTTTGATAGAATAATAGTACAACCATAATCATGTATGTGATATGCATTGCAAAGAGGCAAAATATACATATTATTTTGCTGAATGTGTGACCTGTTATGTATAGAAGGCAGATCAAAGACAAGAAGAATTATCTTCTTTAAAGAGCTCAATAAAAAACATTAGGGTCTACCTTGTTTTAACCATTCCTACTAAGCATTGTAGAAAGTATATAGAACATAAAAGATGCTCTGTTGCTTTGACAGACTCTGCTGATGATTAACAGAAGCAGGAGAGTAGATCCCTTTGAGCTACTGTTCTGAACAAAACAGAAAAAGCCTGTGATCAACATTAAGAAAAGATAAATAAGGCATTAATCTTGTACACCAACCCCTACAATGAGGCAGAGCCATGCCCCAACCATATGCAGAAAGAATGTAAAAAGATCTTTGATAACTTGTGGCCCTGATTCCATAATTTGTCTGATAAAAAGATTGCAAAATATCTGTCTTGCAGAACAAATGTTGCTATTATGGTTGCTTAGTTTTTCACTTCACTCACCTGGAATGAAATTTTAGGAGATGAATAGCTCTAGACCTTTTGTATTACTTACAGAATTTTAGAGCCCCGCATTCTCAGGAACACAAGAGAGTGTTTCAATAATGAGAAAGAAAATGAGGGAAAAAAAAACTGTTTCCAAAGTTAACTCTGGCTGTGAGGTGTTGGTCTATACATAGATCAGAAGGAGGCACAAATTTTAATCTTAACTCCAGTTTTGTGGTCGGGAATCTGGACTTTATTTCATCCTCTATTTATCAGTGTGTCCCACAACAAATGCTTCCAGAAATTGAAATAAATACATCCCAATAGGAACCATTTCACAGCTCATGACTGTTAGACACTCAAGTTTGAAGAGTGTTCTTGTACTCAATATCTGCTTACAAGATTTCTTACAAAATTTCACACTACCTTGCAAGGAATTAAGCTTAAGATCATCTTTATAAGAAATTGCTACTATTCTATTTTATGGACAGGCAAAGTGAAACTCCAAGCTTAAGTACTTTTTTCCCAAGGCCTAGCAGTACAGAAAAACTAAGGTATTCTTATTTTCTGTTATATATTTAATCTGCTGGAAACACCCTGCTTCATTCTGGTCTGCACAATTGAGTACCAAAGAAGCACACAAAAAAAGCATCACTCTCACAACGGTCCAAAAACTACTTGTGTCACGAACACCACACTTCAACATAAATCAGTCAAGACACTCCTTCCTCTGAGTCAGTTCTGAGCCAATGTCCCAACACAGGGCAAGAGATTAGTGCTGTAACTGACCTGCCATCATTCAGGTGTGACATCTGCCAAGATCCTGAGTGCTTCTGGTCATTTAAGGTCATTAATATTTTTTTAATTAACTCCAATGTCCTAGCCAAAACCCATTTTAGCTAATTATATGCAGTCTGCCTAACATGGCCCCTATAGTTTCAGTCTCAATAGGTTATTCTTCACTGAAGACTGAAACTATACGGGCCATGTAGTAGATTTAGAAATTAAGACAGTGGTGACGTCATTATATTTTCTGTTTGTTTCCAAAGCTTTTAACACTGCTTATCTTTAAAAAACCCAGCATGGGAAGCAATGCAATTTCCTGATAAGGTAATAAAGATTAAGGACATATACAAGATCTGAAAGGAACAGAATTTTCTGTGGGAGATGATCAGGTCTTTCACTAAATTCATACTTGCTTAGTAAAGCACATGCACAATCAGAGTTAGCACATACAGAAGCGCTTGCGTTAATATCGCAAAAAAAAATGACAAAGGAAAAAGGTTAGATCATATTTGAACCTCTTTTTGAGTTGTGCTGGTTTTGCCTGGGATAGAGTTAATTTTCTTCATAGTAGCTAGTACAGGGCTGTGTTTTGGATTTGTGCTGAAAACAGCGTTAATAATACAGAGGTGGTTTTGTTACTGCTGAGCAGTGCTCACACCATCAAGGCCTTTTCTGTTCCTCACCCCACCCCACCAGCTAGCTGCCTGGGAGGGTACAAGAAGCTGGGATGGGAACACGGCTACGACAGCTGATCCCAACTGACCAAAGGGATATTCCATACCATATGACATCATGCTTATCTTATAAAGCTGGGGAAGAAGGAGGAGGAGGGGGATGTTCAGAGTTACGGCATTTGTCTTCCCAAATAACCATGGAGCCCTGATCTCCTGGAGATGGCTTAAAACCTGCCTGTTGATGGGAAGTAGTGAACGAGATCCTTATTTTGCTTTTCTTGCATGACAGCTTTTGCTTTACCTATTAAACTGTCTTTATTTCAACCCATGAGTTTTCTCAGTCACTTTTCCAATTCTCTCCCCCATCCCACTCGGGGGAAGTGAGCAAGTGGTTGTGTAGTGCTTAGCTGCTGGCTGGGGTTAAATCATGGCAGAAGTGAAAGAAACTACATGGAAAAAAGGGGCAAGTATCTAACTCTCCACCAGTAATTCTGTACACTTTTGGAAGCCTTCCATGTCTGCCATTATAACATGGTTACAACATTTACTTCCTTTCTGATAGCCACTATTTAACACAGCAGATTGTCTCTCTTGAGACAATGAACTCTCACCAAATGAACTGTCTCTCCCGCTAAAGTACTGTGCCTTTGTAGTGTAAATGTGCATTGTGTGATTTACTCCTACATTCTGTTTCAGAAGAATCCAGGAATTTGTGAACTGTTATGCTGACAGTGGGAAACTGCTGTAACCTACCAGGATCAATAACTTCATTGCTGCAAAGGTACAATACCTCAGCCTTGCCTTCACAGCAGAACTCAGTCTAAGGATTTGTCTGTTATTTTTCAGTCTAATATTCTCAGAGTTTATTCACATTTTCCTCAACCCTTGGTACAAAGCAAGGTATAGTAAAGCATAGTGTCCCCTGAGTAAGTCTATTAATTACGGGTAGCCCAAGATTTATGCAATTAAATAAATTTATGTTCTGTAGTCCCATAATCTACTTGTGAACTGCATTGACATATGTGCTCTAACCTTGACCAAAAGTGATATCCGTGTAATTCTGTTCACCATCCTCAACATCACAGCGCTTGTCGTTTCTGCAGCTTTGCTTCTTTTCAGGGGAAAAACAGTTAAACAGAAGAAACTCCTACTTAAGTTCAATGCTTGGCACCACAAAGCCAAAAGCCACAAGCCTGACACTGATCAATGCAGAAAAAAATCAAAGAGCATCAAGGTCAAATTTTGCAACACCAACAAAGGATTTTAAATCTTTGGTAGCCTGACAGTCTCGTTTACAATTAATTAAGTTATATTCTAAGCAGCAATGAGAATGCAAACACAAACTGCCCTGTGGAACTGCATTCACATCTTCAATTTCCAAGAGAAGAATGCTCCCTGCCATTATCCCTAGAGAGGGCAGATGAGTTTTCTTTTGCAGATTACTGCAAATGAGAACAGCAGAATGAAACACAGAGCTAGGAATCATAGGGATATGCTTCCCAAGAGCTGTTCTGTTTCTCCCAGAGAAAGTGCTGGCTGGCACAGAAATAAGGCATGACAGTAGCATACACTTAAAAACACTGTGGATGCATTTTTTTTCTAATTAGGCTTAAGTAACCCATGAATGTTTAACCTATGGCTTAGCTGCACTGAAGCCTCTCTCATATTAAATATTGTCTCATTTAGAGCCAACAACTTAGTTTCTGCAATAAACACAAGTCATGAGGTTAATATCCCAACAGACTGCTAAAATCACACCGTTTGTTTCATTTTGTTTGCTTGTTTTTAAACTCTGGGTGGTCAACGAAAGCATTATTTGTTCCTTGACAAGTTATGAGGTCCTTTCAAAGCTACATTTCATAAAAATCATTCCCAGCACAAATTGCTCTCAAGTCAATTGCTCAACATTTATTGCACTTCCTGAGTATCCAAAGAAATGGATTTGTTTTGGACAAAAGAAGTTGCATGTCAAGATCAATTTGCCTTCCACAATGCTTTCATGTGTATTCTGCTAATTTCTTTTTGTTCGGGCAATAATTTTCTCTTGACTGCCTTAACCAATCATCTAAGATGCTCATTTGTGCAGGGGACTCAATGTTTTCAGCCTTTTCTTTTAAACTTTTCAAGCTGCCATAGAAGACAGATGCAGCCCACTTCAGTCATAAGTCATTAAAAATATTCATCTAGGCATAATGTGTCTTTTTATTTCCCCCATGAAAACATACAGTAAATTCTTCTGCAGCCATCCAGTAATCTGTGTAGCACCTTTACAAGCACATTTTGCAGTTTTTCAGTGAACTGATACTTTCAATAACACTGGGTCATATACTGATACTGAGCAATACACAAGAACTCCACTGCTCTGATCACTCATTCTAATCCACTACAACTTTTTATAATAAACTCACATAATTGACTTCTACCCATGTCAGCAAGTCTCATGTCTGCTTATGCTCCTTTCCACAAGCATAGGGCTTATTTCTTTAGTGCCACCCAGAGCATTTGTCAAAAAAAGTGTTTGTCTATATTCTTCAGCCCACCAGACAAGTGGTTTATAAACCAGGTTTGCAATCAAAGCACTTGAAGAGGCAAATGGAGTCTTTCCCTTCCTTTGAGGGATTGCTGTGGAACTCCAATTAACAGTATGCATGCACACACCCACAATTTCAGCAATAACCACCAGTTGGAGATTGTGACAGCTGCATCCAGCTTAAGCTGGACTTTGGGGAGATGGATGGCAACACAGTAGCCATGAGCTGTCTGGAGCAGAGACACAGAGGTATTGCTGGTATGAAAATATGACTCTAAGTCAATCATCTTACTCTATAAATAGTGGACAACCCAAGGCTTGTTGAGCAATCCTGCATGGCAGCAGTCTGCACGCCAGGATGTCCACTTGAGCAGGGATACCTCGCAAGGTTACTCCTTGAGTTTGACCACAGATCCGTGCTAAGTTACAAATAGCTTGCTAAACTTTGAAGCTGTGCTAAGATTATACCTTAGATTGATTGTGCACATATAATCCTTTGGACATAAACCATTGACCAAGCCTGAGGCCAGCCACACTTAGACTCCTCTGAATAGGAGTTTAGAAGGTAAAGGGTTGCTCTCTGAACCTTGTCACTCAATGGGAGGGTTCCCCTAACACATCTGACTTATCATGTCCTTTATGCAGTAAAAAATCAAGTTTACCTTGCTATCCAATCTTGTTAAACCACTGTCACATTTACTGTTGAACTTTGTTAACTCACTGTTTTATATCAAGAAAACATATTGTTGATTCCTCTTGCAAGTTAAATGCATCACTCTGACTGTGACAAGATGTAAATTCAAGCCATAAAGTCAATCCATAGTTAGGATTAGCCCAGTTAGCACCAGGGAGGTCCAGAGAGATGAGACAAGCCTGAGATCAAGCTGGTATCAAGAATGCATGGCCAGGCATTTCCCTGGTGGTGGCTGAGCTGGAAATCGGCAGCTGCACAGCACTGCTGAGACAGCAAAGTCTCCAGATTGACCTTAAATAAGGATCCTGGCCCCCTAAGCGAGGGTGGGGTGAGGAGGGTTGGAAGCCCATCGGGTTTCTGAAAACTGCAGGAAACATCTGCAAAGCACTAAGGTTATCTCATTACTGAAAGTATAAGCTTGTAAGAAACATACAGGAAATCTGCTTTACTGTTGCATGAGAGAAAAATTAACCAATTTTAACAATTAGATTGTATATAAGGTAACAATTTCATTTTGTGCTAACTGTAGCCATTCATATTTTGCTGGTGTATATAAAAAGTATTGTATTCAGAGAAAACTGTTCAATGTTTCAACTTACTGATACAGCATTTCAATGGCGCTTCAAAGCAGTTAATAGAATTCAAGCAGAGTTTCTCCAGACTGCCTGAGGAAACTTTCGATGATGCCTTTCATTGACAGACATCAGGATACAAACTCTTGGTTTTGTGAAGTTTTGGTAACCTCCAAGGAGACTTTGGTTCATTACTGTTAATTAACATCTACTGTTAATACACACTGAAAAACAATAGATGCAGAATATAGAATGGTCATCAATGACTGTGTTTGCTAAAAATCTCCATTTCAGCAGTCAGACTATTTCCTTCAAAAGAACAATCCTTGGTCTCCTTCACTGAGTTTTCAAGTTCTTTTTGGAACACTGAGTATTTCCAGATCAGTTTAAGGTACTAGAAGAAAGTGAAGTTCTATTGTCTCAAAAGCTTCACATTTACACTGTTCCTCAAGAAAAAGCAAATGTGTAAGTTGTTTAATACAATTACTGATTAGAACCTTTCCTTTATTTTCATGTGTTGACATGATTCCCAAATAGTGGTAGTGAAAATTTTAATGAGAAGCTCTATTGCCTTTTATTTAATATTCTTACCAAAATGTATCAAAATTTCTAATTTGAACTATTCCTTATATTACTCATCAGGAAGAAAGAAAAAGCATTACAGAAAACTGGAATATATTTTCATGTTTTGAAATAATTGTGGGTATTTTTCAGCTAACTCCAGAGCTGAAAACATCTGCCATTCATCTGTTCTCACTGCCTGTCTCTGAGCTGTCTGTTCTGGTTGAGCAACACACAGTCATGCTGGCTAAGTAAAACTAGACTCTGCAGTACAACCCAGAAGGTTTTGCAAAATGTAACAGGCTGCTAAAGGACTGTTACCCAATATGTTTCATTCTAGAGAAAATCTGATACTATCTATCAATCATAGTACATGAAAACAGGTGTGCACATTAGCAATCTGAGCAAAGCATCCGAATTTTCATGTGACTGCTAATGATGGCATATGTTGTGATTTGCAAAGTTATTTGAGGCACTCAGAGGCACACAGAGTTTGTTAAAGATTTCTGTGTTACAGAATTTAGTTAGACTTTTTTCTTGGACTTTTGCTCTACATAGTTAATAGCCTTTTAGACAATTTCAGTATGAAATTTTATCTATCTGCCTTTAGTTTAATGCACTGAGTACTTAATAAGCTTATTTCCATCAAGCTCTTATCATTCATGATGCATTTGAGATGTTTGAACATACAAATTTCATATACAATTACTAGAGAAAAATCAGACCTTAATGAACTTATATTTTTTGCAGTTATAGTAATTTTAATAGCTAAAGACAACTGGTGATACAGCTGAATGCATCATAAACCAAATAGCTCCCTTTTACAGTTAACAAAACAGCTACTTCTTCCCGCTCTAGTAACTGAAGAACAAATTATCAATAATAGGCAGATGGCCATTAGCATAATCCATAAAGCCAGAAGACATTACAGTGTTTTGTATCTATCAACATTGATTAGCAGCATAACGTTTAATTAGCATCTATGAAGAGAACAGTGAGTAACAGGGTAGGGATATGACAAAGGAAACAGTTTGAATAATACACGAATAATAATTTGAATAGTACTAGAGATGTGAAAAATTCAGGCTCTTGCAGTACAATACAGCTATGTTAGTCTGTTGCTATACTGAAGGCATAGTCATGGAAAAGCATGCAGTAATACCGATGGCTGTGGATCTAAGGTTTTTTTCTTTCTTTCTCTGTCTGAACAAGATGGTTATTAGCTTAGTGGAGAATGGGAACAGCTGGGAGAGCTAGGGCAGAACAGTCACACAGAAACGTGGACAGAATAAGAGATAGAAGGAAGTTCCTAGAGATGCCAGTTACATTGATAAATGCCTGAAAAAGAAAAAGAGTGGTGTATTTCGTTCTTTTGATTTGAAACACAGATGCTTCCGGGTGTAGGCAGTATATCATGGGAGAACAAGAAAGTTTCCATGTATTTATATGCACTTCAAGAATCCGTTTTATCATTAAGCATGCAATAGAATGAGAAACATCTGTGCAGAAAAGCACAGATGCAGTCACAAGCCACAAGTACAGCAGGGGACTAGCTTAAGGCGGATGCAAAGCAGAAGCGAGAGACATTGTTTGTCAGGGACAGGCTCTGTGTCTGCAGATGCCTCACTGAATGGCATAATCTTTATGTGCTAACACATACCACCACCTGGTACTGAAGAAAACAGCACACAGGCACAAGATACATTAGATGGTACAACCTACTCCTGCTTCCATTTCGGAAGCAAATATTGCTGAATTAGTTGGAAGATCACACTGGATTTCATAAACCTACCACATCTTTGCAACAAGGAGAGTCTTTGGACAATTAAGTAATTCCAGGGTTCCAGATGGGAACTGCAAGAGAACTTCATTTTCTCCCCTCTTAAAACGAGCTTAAGAAAACTGCAAGTCATAGTGCTGTTCAGCTTCATAAAGCTGTTTCATTAACTGTTTCCAGCTCAACTGAGGTTCAGCTAAGCCTAAATTAGCAGCTTCATGAGATTACAAAATATGCCTCTTAAATCCATTTTCTACCTTTCTACCTCTGCAGGCCTCAGCGTGGAAAGGAAACATTGCCCAGACACTGAGAGCAGAGTCTCTTGTAATTCTCAGGTTATTTGTACTAAAATGTCCTGACTGCACTGTCTACATATGATGAACAGAATAGACATGAATGGACACAATATAAGTTCACCTTTTGGTGCAAAGATAATGGACTTGACCAGGCAGGCTACCTGGACATATAGGGGCACTTTCTAATTATTTTCTTTAGTATTGGACTACTTGAATATATAATTAGATAAATTTCATGGATTTATCTGTTTGGCCAGTTTTTCCCCATTCTCAGTTAATCTTTTTATTTTGTATGCTGATAACTCTGGGCATTTCTCATCCCCAGTTCAACAGCTTGCTTCCTTTTGATAGAACACAGTATGCAAAACATTATAGAGGTAGAGCATGCTACTTGAAACATCAATCTTTTACATAGTCCCATTGTTTGACACAACCACAGCTTGCACTTTCATTTTGCATATTAATATGCTGTATGTTTTCCAATTAGTCATGTCAAATTAACTGTCCTTGCCTTATCATAGACAAGGACAGTTCAGTTGTCCTCCCTGTAGCATTTTACCTTGTGAATTCTTAGCTAAGAACAAAGGTATTAAAACTAATTTTTGAGTTAAGGTCTTATTAAGAGGATCTCTCCTTGCACCAAAGTCCATTCATATGGAAAGATGCTCACATGTCTGGTACTTAGAGAATTCTAACCCCATCCTACGCTCTTACTCAGTATCCTAAAAACCTGCATCAACCATTAGACAAAGCGTCTGAAACTTATTCCTTCCCAGTAACAGAAATGTCAGTTCTAACGTGGAGACAGTGAGGTTTAATAAAAAGCGAGCGTTCTACACGTGTAATCAAATAATGGAAGTGCTGAAGTTCGGACACAGTAAGAAAAAAGAAAAAAAAAAAAAAGCACTAAGGTTTTAAGCTGCCTAGATCATCTCTTGTTGGAAGAAGAGAAAGATATTTTGTTCTTCCTTCTTCCCTTCTCTGGAATGCTGCAGACAGCAAAACGCCTGCAGGAAAAAGTTGAGCATTGGCACCAAAGTGCAAAAAAAAGGAACACAGTGCTCAGTCAGAAGAAAACGTGTCTGTGACTCCTCCTCCTCTACAGGCTGCTGCACCGTCTCTGCTCCACAGAGGGGAGGGCCTCACAGCAGGAGGAGTTACAGAGATAGCAGTATAAAATTTATCCCAAGAAATATATTTTTTTCAAATTTTAGGAAATGTTTTATTTTTATAAAAATCTTTGTTATGCGATACCATATATTTACCTGAATAATCTACAAAAAAAAAAAAAAAATCTGTAAATTACTCCAGTAAGAGATTTCACTTGAAATATTTGGAAAAAACTATATCTAAATTAGTTAAGATCCCCTTTCCTGCACAATTACCACTGGCTCCAGTGAACAACACTTTCCAGATTTCTTTTTGTTCACTTTCATACAACTAAAAATCAGCTTCAAAAATGCGAGTATTTGTGCAAAAGAAGATCATACCCTCTAAAACTTCATTTAAAAAAAAATAATAATCTAAGATTGTTAAGAAGTGGTTATAAAAAAAATAAACAAGAAAGGTTGCAAGGGAATATAGACCAAAGATGTTAAAATGGAGTTTGGTATTGGCATCTAAGTCGTGAAGGTCTGGACACCGCTGCTGGGTTCGGTGAATTCGGTGGAGAAGAGATGAGTTGGAATGATTACAGTTCTTCATGGTCATGATCACGGTCAGTGTCAGTTGTATTTCTGGAAGACAAAAAAGAGGAGGAAGATTAAATCAATGCTCATAATGGGTAATACGTGAGTGTCACACCATCAGAGCCAAAAAGTCATTTTTTCCCATATAGATTATTTAGGAGGAAGGTTATTTCCTGAAAAATAGTTGCATTAACTAAAGCCTTCATGAGGTAACTTCAATCATGAGGTGAAGACTAACTCAGTTTCTATTAATGCTTTTCTTGCTTTAGTATATTTTCACCTCCCCTAAATTCTCATGGTATTTTAACAGTCGTCATCTGCATAGTTTACTGAAAATTTTAATCCACAATCCAGTGCCTAAATCCAAAATGAAGGTATTTGTTCAATTAACAGGCCCTCAGAATCAGAGTGTAGTATCTCTTCTCTCACTTTTATTACAGAAAAGAAGTCTACCCAAACAATGCTGCCCCAGCTAAAGGGCTTTCAGCACTTTAGAAACAATTCATAAAGAGACGTGGCATTTTTCCAAGCTTTAAAACTCAAGTTTGGAATGTATTTACCTCCTTGCCTTGGAAAAAAGATAAAAAGTTAAATATTTCAGTGTGTTTAGGATTAAGGAATAGCTGACTAAACTGAAATGTCCAAGCGTGCCCTTTCACAACTGGGAAGTGTGGAGTCTTCCCAGTAAACAAGCAAGATGTAAGACAAGGGCTGCAATTGTACAGGGAAACAGAAAAATGTGACACATCCTTCGTGTTTTGCAGAAATAGCTAAAATTCACTTCAACAGAAACTACAACAACTTGACCAAACATTGTAGGAAATGCCACCAGAAGACTGTGACAGAACTGGGAGACACAGGAAAATTTGCAATTAAAATTCATGTCAGATTGGACTTCAGATCAAAATTTTGACACTAAGTTTACTGATACTGCCTGTTCCAACTCGGCCTTTTCTTATAGAACACAACAGAAAACTGAAGCTACATTTTCCCATGTTCCCTAAGCTTACCTGAAGTATTTGTTGAGGACACTTTTTGCTTTTACTCTTCGTCTTCCTCAGCAAGCTCTGTTTCTTTGTGCACCACCACTCTCGTGACAGACATGTCAGGGTGCTGCTCTTTGGCTTCTTTGATTGCCTGTGCCAGGGCCTGCAAATGCATTGGAAATATTAACTCAGCAGAAGCAAACAACATTCATTTGGGGCCAGAGAATGGGAGAGTAGGATCAGAAATTTTGGTTAAAATTGCTCAGAACTCTAATTCCTGAAAGTGAGAGCACTCAGGGTAAAAATACGGAACAACCAAAAACCAAAATCCAAAACCATCTACCACCCAAACACAAAACTCAACCAAAAAACCCCACAGCAAAACAGTTTGCTAAAAATTTTCCAAAATTTACAGGAAGTAACAAATAACGATAAAATTATCATGTAACTTTTACACTTCATTCCAGGAGACAAAAAGTATTCTTATACTCCAGAAGGGGGCAACAGATCTAGCAAATAGACTCAACAAGAACGTACGTAATACAGAAAAATAACGAGTTCCCTTCAGTTTCCTGACAAAATGGAAAGATAATTTGGAATCTTTACTAAAAACATACTGAAAGTCTGAAAGAAGGTCACAACAAATTTCTCTCAGCAGAAGAATCTCCTTTATAAAATTTACTAATTTAAAATAACTTTTTCTAGCTGAACTCAGGGAAGTGTAAATGTGAGTGTTACTCAGTTTCTTCCACATTTTAAGAAATTTTACCCTTCTGAAGAGCTGTACCAATATACACAGCTAGCAGTTGGACTGCATGATCATCATAGGTCCCTTCCAACTGAAATATTCTATTCTATATTCTAGGCTTTACAGTCAATCACATAAGAGCACCCTCTGAGGCATGAGCAATGAAAAAAGCTTAATCTCTATTTGTTAAATTATAACCAGTAATAGCAGTAGTTCTATCATGGAACTCCAAATTAAAATATTTTTTTTTCCTGTTGAAAACTGTTTTAGTGATGTGGGGGAGCTAAAACTCAAAAGAATAAAAATCCAGGATGTAGTTAGTGCATTTAAAGAGCTTCGTACTGAAGGAAAAGCGGTGGGGGTTTCTTAAATCTGTTAAAAGCTCTTCTCTGCTGCTTTAAACTTCAGTGATTAAACCAATATTTTGTAGTTCCTTGTTTATAATTTAATTTTTTCCTTCGTTTCGTTACCCGTTTATCTCAAAACAAAGAAGAATTCTCAATTAGAGAACTGGCTGCTCTTGTGTGACCTTTCCGGGCGCCTGAGGCAGACCGGCCGCCTGTCACGGCAAACAGAACCCTCATTTAATTACTTGTTTCAAGAAGAGATTCCACTTCTCAAGAGCCACCTTCTGGAGGCAAATCAAAACGTGGAATTAAATTCCCTGAGAGTTCTCAGTATATTACGATTAAGAAGTTAAATTAAATCCTGTTTTGTTGATTTGTGTGCCTTTCATAAAGTTAGAATTGGATTCACTGCAACTTTTACCAGGGACTGTGGATCTACTTTATTGCTATAGTTTCTTAGATTAAAAATAAACAAAAATTGTCTAATCATCACACAAAGAACACATAACTGCACTGACTCAATTATTTTCCTGTGTATAAATTTAGCTTTCTTAATTGGGCAGGTAGAAGTGATTTTAAATTTAGTTTCTAAGACACTGTAAAATACTGCTTTGGTACTGCCAGAGATGAAAGGCACTTACTTAAGATTCCAGGAGATCAACAATTATTTTTTAAATACAGAACTCTATAAATACAAGTCAAAAACTATTTTTTAAATTCCATCAGTTTATACTTTCATGTATTTCAAAGCTTTCAGTCAAAATGAGCGCTGCATTGAGATACTACTGCCACAAGGCAGCAGAGAGAGGCTCCATCTCTCCAGATTAACGTATCCAAACAAGATTATCTCAGTAATGTCTCTCCTCCCGAATGGCAAAAGCAGCAATAAACAAATTGGATCTCTTCCAAAAAAAGAAAAAAAGCAATCTGTTTAAAAATAGTAAGAAATCCATTCACATGATCTATGACACAAAGTTACAAATGCTGGGTTTTTTTTCCTGTTATATTCTATTTTAGGGGCAGCCTGGAGCATCTCTCTGATGAGGAAAGGCTGAGGGACTTGGGTCCTCTTAGTCTGGAGAAGAGAAGGCTGAGGGGGGATCTGATCAATGCCTGTAAATAGTTCAAGGGTGGGTGTCAGGAGGATG